>PVJS01000661.1:0-119948 GCA_004027185.1 Glis glis | reverse complement strand
GCTGGGCGTGGTGGCGCATGCTTGTAATCCCAGTACTTGGGAGGCTGAGACCGAAGGATCCGGGTTCGTGGCCAGCCTCAGCTACTTAGTGAGGCCCTCCGCAACATCGTGAGACCCGGTTTCAAAGTAAAGGATAAAAAATAGGACCAGGGGTATAACTCGGAGGTAGAACGCCCCTGGGCTCAGTCCCCGGTACCACACACAAAAAAAAATTGAACAATATGATGATATGGTTCATATAGTAAATTTAGGTCTATATTTTAAATAACTATGTAGAATCTCATTGTTTGGATATCCAATAATTTAATCAGTCTCTTATGGGTGGGCATTAAGCTCATTAACTTTTTTATATCTTGTTGAATTTGATTTGCTAATACTTTGTTGAGGATTCTTGTATCTTTGTTCATGAGAAATATCAGTCTGTAGTTTTTCTTGTAACAACTTTTTCTGGTTTTGGTAAAGGGTAATGCTAGACATATAAAAATCAGCTTATAGAGGGAAATTTATAGCATTGGAGTTGTTTGTTAGAAAAGAACATACAGAACAATCTCTCTGAAAGAGATTATAGAGAATTGTCAAGATTTTCTTCCTTTAATATTTGGTAGAATTCTTGAATGAACCTATATAGGCCTGGTGCTTTCTGTTTAAGGAGGTTACTAATTATTGATTAAATTTCTTTAATAAAGTCAGTCCGATTCAGATTGTCTATTTTTCTGGTATGAATTTTGGCAGACTGTGTCTTCAAGGAATGAGTCCATTTCATCTAGTTTATCAAATTGCTGCATATAGAGTTGATCACAGTATGTTTTTTTCTTTTCTGAGGTACTGGGGATTGAACCCAGGGATGTTCTACCTTTGATCTATACCCCCAACCCTATTTTATTTTTTTGTTTTGAAGCACGCTCTTGCTAAGTTGCTGGGGCTGGCTTCAACCCTGCAATCCTCCTGTGTCAGCCTCCCAAGTACTGAGATTACAGGCATGCACCACCATGCCCAACTTGTTTCTGTTTTTTTTTTCTTTGTTTTGTGGTGCTGAGGATTGAACCCAGGGCCTTAATATGTTGGACAGGTACTCTACCACTGAGCTACATCCCCCACCATAGTATTCTTTTATTATCCTTTTAATGTCCATGGGATATGAGTCATGGCCCCTGATCCCCTCTTTCATTTCTGATATTAATAACTTCTGTCCTCTCTCTTTTTTTCTTGGTTAACCTGGCTAGAGGCTTAATGATTTTATTGCTCTTTTCAAAGAACCAGCTCTGGGTTTCATCGATTTTTCTCTATTAATTTCCTGTTTATAATTGTATTAGTTGCAACTCCACTCATTTTTATTATTCCTTTTCTTCTGCTTACTTTGGTTTAGTTCATTCTTTTTTCTAGTGTTCTAAGGTAGAAGCTTATGTTACCGGAAAGCAAGCCAAGGAATCTCCACTGACTGGATTCAGTCACCCACCCACATAAGAAATATGCAAATGATGTCAAAAGAAAAAACTAATTTAATTGTAGTTTGGCCAAGCAAGGAAAGTAGCTGGCCTACCTCCGAAGGTCCTACAAAAACAGTTACAGTTTATAGAAACAAAAGCCACTCTACTTATGGAGAATTTAGCTAGGTCATGCTAGCCAGAGTCTGTCACAATTCTGATCTTTC
This sequence comes from Glis glis, assembly GCA_004027185.1. Taxonomy (NCBI): domain Eukaryota; kingdom Metazoa; phylum Chordata; class Mammalia; order Rodentia; family Gliridae; genus Glis; species Glis glis. The sequence continues at coordinate 118,297 of PVJS01000661.1, read as the reverse complement.
AACCCTTGCTGACATCTGCCCATTCTTTGGGGCCAGTTCCTCAGTTTCCATTCTCGGCATGAGGAAAGTAAGATCCCACGCATTTTGATAAGCTTTATTTTCATTTTCATTTAGTCCAAACTATTTTGAAATTTTTTTCAGAATTCTTTTTCGACCCGTCCTCCCACTTTTAATTACAACAGGCCCAACCAGATTAGCGAGCATCATCTCTCTATTTTAATATCTGCTGTTTAGCAACCGTAAGTCCATCTGCAACCTTCATTTCCCTTTGATGTGTAATTAACATATTCCCAGGTTATGAAGATTAGGACACAGGGCCATATTCAGGGGATGGGGCTACAGTACTACAATAGCAATAGTTCCTTTCCGGGTTTGTAAGGCAGGGTTTTGTTGTTGTTGTTGCTGTTGTTACTTTTTTGGTCCTGGGGATTGAATCCAGGGAGGCTCTACCTCTGAGCTACAACCCCAGATCTTTTTTCAAAATTCATACTGAGATAAAAAAAGACACTTTTGTTTAAAATCATTAATTTTGCTAGTCTGTAGAATTCCAAGTCACAGGGCTGAGGGGAATAATGAGAACATTTGGTTCAGATGGTTCTTCCCAGAAGGTTCTTCAGTGACCTGCGTCATGGACACCCAGTGCTCTCCCAGCTGCTGGCGTAGCTCTAGGCCTCCTCCTCCTCCAGTGGAGTCAGAGCTCCAAGATTTACCAAGATGCACCTGCCCTCGGGACATGTGGCTCCACGATAATTTAGTTAATTAAAAACTCAGTCTCTAGATCTCTGTCACTCAGTAGCTAAGTGACCTTTAGGAGTAATTCCATCTAAGACTCAGTAAAAATGGTCTGTTGTACAGATTAAATAAGAAAAGAAGTAAATATGTAAGACTCTTAGCAAAATATGCGGCAAGCAGTGACCACCCAATAAATTTTAGTTAGCAATAGCAGTAATAGTAACAGTGGTAATGTTGCAGTAAAATGTTTTGTTGTTATTGTCAGCACCCAGCACTTTTTATGTTTTGTTTTGAAACACGGTCTCCTTTCTAAATTATGGTGCACTGGCCTCCAACTTGTGATCCTCCAGTCTCAGCCTCCCAAGTACTGGGATCACACGTGTGGCCCACCTCCCCCAGCAGTAAAAATGTCACTGGCATGCATGCTCTATATTACATCCTGCTCGCGGTGATACCTGAAGAAGCTTGGTGACCTCCTGGGTGGTTTTCAGTTCACTCTGGAGGCCCCAGGAGGGGTTTGCACATCTCTGGGAGGCACGACAGCCAGAGCGGTGGTGCAAAGTAGTCTGATGAATTTGGTTCAAATCTGGTTTGTAGATGATGTTCAGTACCTGTTAAAGGTAGCAGCAGTTTTCAAAACAAAGATAGAAAACCCTTGTTCTTTCTGGGAGAAATGACTCCATCATAGCAGAAAAGGGACAGGTGTAGGGGAAGTAGGGGGGAAGCAGCTCCCCCAGATCTGACCACCGTGGGAGCAGCTGCTTACTCTCTTCTGCCTGGAGTCAGGCTTCCATGGTTGGAGGAGCAGGAGGCATCCCGTGAGCTTCAGAGAAGGGATGTGGGTGCTTCTGGCTTGTCAGCCAGAGGCTTTGCTGGCTTTTATCTCAGCAAAAGCATCACCGAGTGCCCTGAGATAATATAATGTAAATGTCATTTATATTTTGCCTTCATGAAGAGGAATAGGAGCAACTGGAAGTGGTGGGAAGACGCGTTCAACACTTGAAGTGTTTCCAAACTGGTGTTCTTTCTTTCACTCTGGGGGGATGGCTACGGCTTTCCCAGCCTCATTCAATGATGACTTCCTTTACAAACAGCAAACGATTGCTGTTTGCATGTAGAAGATTGTGCATGAATGGTAGCACCCAAAATAAGCCTTGCTGTTCTCACATAGCACATGCCCTTTTGATATTTTTAGCATATTGCAGTTGATAAATGAATACTAATCATGGATTTCTCATCACTCTCCCCCCCCTTTTCAGGTCCTTGAGGAAAAGCTACTTGATCAAACATCTGATAGTCACAAATCTGAAAACCGTGCTTCAGAATCCCAGCATAGAGTAAAAGGAAAAGACACTGATAATTATACCTGTCAAGAAGCTGTGAACACGTGGTGTATAAATTCTTTACCAAGGCAACTCGACACCTTCTTTCTCTGGGCTCGAACCCCCTCCCCCCTGCCCTCCCCCCATGTGCTCTTTACACACACAGACCTTCCATCACTACAGTGGGAATTCTCCGTGTGTAGAGGGAGAGATTTTCCAGTCTGCCGACGGAAACGGTATAAGAAAAATAAAGTCTGTGACTTTTGAATAAATCACCAGGGCCAGGATTAAGTGAATCTTTGGTCTATAGCTTTTCCAGAGATGAACAGACCCCTCATTAGGCTAGAGTTCAAACTGCAATCAGTTCACAGTGGTCGCCACTTGAGAGAGACCTACACCCTGCCCCTCACCCTGACCTGGTCCACCATCCATATTGCTGGGTTGTCTGAATTGGAATTCCAGTTAACTGCAAATTCAACCTCTGTTCTCCTCTTGAAAATGGCAAGTTCTTCTACTATGTTTATACTCTCTTCAGGCTCTAGAAGCAACTGGCTTTTTCTTTCCTGTTTTCATGATTTTTATTATGCACTAACGCAGTGGGAAACTTTTAGCTCAACTTTGAGTTTGTTAGGAGCAAAAAGTAGGAACTCTAGCACTGTACTTATTTTTAATTTAAGTATGGCTTGTATCTATTACTATGAATTCTAACAGAATATAAAGTATATTTATTCCACAAAATATCTATATTATCAGAGTACATTTGTTATAACTTAGGCTCTTTTCTTACCAAGTGTTAGGAGTCTGGTAAGAGGACATTAGCAAAGACCCCCGTTTCATGAACTGACCCTTGTATGATATACGTAACCCTGCTCTCTGTGTTTTTTTGTTTAGTTTTATATTTTTTGATTGATAAAACTCTGGAGAAATCTAAACTCTTTCTGCATACACCGATGTGCCATCGGAGAAGTCTATTGGGTATTTTTAAAGCTTAGGGCTTTACAAAGCTAAATGATCATACATACATATATCTGTATGTATATATGTCACACAAAGTTTACATAATTTCTCCAAATATAAACTGTATATTTTGAGCAATCTAAGATCAAAAGCATTATTCCTCTTAAAATTAGAAACCAGTGGTAGCAATATTGTGAATGACAGATACTGCTTCCTCTAGAGAGAAGAGAGACTTACCTCCTTTCACACATTCCTGTAAGTAAATGGACAGTGAAATACCATCTTTCGGAAAGCTCTGTTAGAGCCACCTATACAGATTACAGTTTTTGACTCATGGTCAATCTAGGCACCTAATCTGGTTTTATGTCACGGGATAAATAGGAAGCAATAGTTACATCAGCACTTAAACACCTTAAGCACAAACACGTAGCTGAAAAAAGAATAATTGCCCAGTCAAAGCAATCTAGACAGATTGTTAAGACAGAGACAAATATTTGAATGTTCCCTTTCTCCAAATGCAGAAATTGATTCCCCAAAATATAATAAATTTGACATTTCCGATAGTCCCTTAAAATAGAAATTTATAAAGCTCAGTTTAGAGACTATCTTCTTGAAAATAAAATAAAACCAAGCAGAATTACTCAGCATGTTTCATGTTGCCCTGTTGGGTGGCATTATTCTCAATACCAAGTTATCTCTGTGCTATAGTGTGACACCAACCAGGGGAACAAAAGCAAGGAAACAGGTTCCCACCCTTGAAAACATATCATTTTTTTTTTACTAGAGAGTAGTGGGGATGTGGGTGAGGGCAGGCTGTGAAAACCCTGAATGCTATGTAAAATAGGTTTATACAGAGACAAGCATGACAAAAGGGGACAAAGGGAGGCTATATGAGGATGGTTCCATTTGCAAAATAGTTCTCATTTTTATAAGAAAAATTTAATAAAACATATATTTTAGTTATCATTTAACAAAGAAATAGTGAAACTATTCAGGCAATGCCACAAGATTCTCATAAAAGGAAATCATTGCACCCTTGTAATGAGAAAATGGTCATTTCCACACATTTCAATACATTGTATAAATTTGGAGCTTAAGGTATGTCTTCATTTAGCTGTTGAGTGTTCAGTTAATATTGAAAGTTATATGGTTCCACGTCAATACCAGCATCATCGTGGCGTTACAGAAGCAACTACCAAATGAACAGGCACCTTATGTTTGCATTTGCTGGAAGTCTGTGTATTTCATGCTTCATCTGCATAATGTTAAGTGCTGATAAATGTAGGCCAGGTTGTTCATCAAAGTGAAGGGGCAATCCATCATACCTATGGAATCTAAGGACAGATGACATGTCACAGTGGCTCTACATATAAATGGCTAGTTTTCTTCAGTAAAACTTAGTTTGCTGAAACTTAAGCCTTCCCCTCAAATTTTAATCAAAACTAACCATCCCTAAGACTTAGAGAGGCCACCTGTGGGTTCTTTTAAGTTTCATTGAAGCTTGAGGGAAAGGGAAAAATTACCATAATTCATATTAATGTTTTTAATTAATTGTAGATGGTTAAATCATATTGGAGCCCCTGACATGTCTCAGTCATATTAAAAAAATAGAAGATTGCTTTTACATGAAGCTCAATCTTCAATATAATCAACAAATTATGCATTAAAAGTTAGGGGAATAAATTATTGTGACTTTTCATCAGGGACCCTGGTGAATTTTAGTTCTTTCCTCTGGTCAAGATGGTGGCCAGTTGGACCAACTTTTCTAAACACTTTCCTGCTGGATTTTAAGGGCAAACACACAGAGCATGGTTCAGTCAAAGAATTCCTGAAACTTTCCATAGAAGCATTTACATTTTGATTCTGTTGCCATTTGAAACAGAACATCTGTAGGGAGATAATAAGCTTAAATTACAATCAACTTTGGAAAGAATAACAGACTTTTGTGCTTCCTCAATCATGTAATCAATGGGGAATTCTCTAGTTATGTGAACTATAGCTGTCTTGTAAGACAAGGCTAAGATCTAGCAAAATCTAACATTCAGGGGCTTTTGAAGGATTTGAGGCTATCTCTGAAGAACTTGGCTAGAGATGGATCATACCAATTTACAAATGCAATTTTCAACTGTGACATCAAACTGATCTCAATCTGGTTCGTTTTACTCAGCTGTACATGTAGAACACCAAGACATAGGATATTTTATTTTATCTACATTACTTGGAACATCTATAGGTATTTGTGGATGTGTGAATAATGCCTGAATTTCTCACCTTTTATCTAGTTTGTGCTTTTCATACACACACAGTCTATAAGTAAGACCAGCTTCAGATAATATCAACTCTCTAAAGATTCAGGGAGGCTAATATAGAGTAAGATCTTCCAAATATGAGATGGCCCTACACACCTCATCCCTCTCTAGATCACATGCTCCATTTAGGTACTCGATGAATATTTGTTGAATGCACGAATGAAAGAATGAATGAAGTGGATAGACAAATAAATGAATTTTGCCTGTTGATAATGTATCAAATTTCACTTACATTATATTGATAGGCACTGTAATTTCAAACTGCCATAGTTAGAACCAGAATTGACTCTTCATATTTCCTTTAGGTATATGAATTTGGAATCAAATTACTTCAAAGTTTCAAAGCTTTGAGGACTTTTAGATAAGGAGCAATGTTTGGGAATTCAGATTTTTTTTTACAATGAATAAAATCAAACTTTTCTAGTTGCTTATGAAAGCACTTTGGATTATTTGGTAGGTATGATCCAAATATGGAACTCCACGTCTAAATTTTCTATAAGATTATGTTTTAGTTTTTAAAAAAGGAGAAAAGTCACATCATCAAGCATATTATTATCCCCTCTGATATTTATTAACATTGCTCATAGTCATAGTAGGAGACACCATTCCTAAATCTTCTCCTGCTCTCAAAAGGTTACTTCTTTCTTACTTGATTCCTAGAATGTACCTGAGCTAAAAATTAATCCCATGCCTACTTAAACTTTTTCACGTGTTCATTCATTTAACAAATATTTATTCTGTGCCTAATACGTGCTAGGTTCGGAAAACAATGAGAAACCAGACAGACATAGTCCTGTCATGGAGCTTACTGTGGGGAACACTTCAACATGGGCGTTAGCCACAACTAGAGTTTACTGTCCATTGGGTCCTCTTCACACCTGTTAGAATAAGGAAAACCCCTCACCCCATGGAAATCATGAAATACTCTCCATACAGATTTTTGTGAGCTTGCCTGTCTAAACACACCACTCAAAAATGCTTAGTTTATCCATAAACCACAGTTTTTACCCAGTGAGGTAGGTAAGTAATGATTTATTCCTAGCCTAACATTTATTCAGCTCTTAGATCACAATCTAGCTACTGTGCTCAGTGCTTTCACAAAGTATCTCACTGAATCCTTCCAAAAACCCTATTTAGTAGGTTCCATTTTATACACAAGGAAATTGAAGCACAGATATGTGACTTGTCCAAGGTCACACAGCTAGCAGGTAGAATTGGGAATTGAACCCATGCAGTTTGACACAAGAGCTCATGTACCTAATCATTGCCTGTGGTTTTGGGGGACCCCATTACATTAAAATAATTCAGTCATTATTGTATATAAAAGTACTTTGAAATTGTAAAGTAGTATATGAAAGATATTAGTAAATTATTACTCATGGTCAACAAATCACATCAGTGACAAAAACAAAGTTATAACTCAATCTTTTGTTATAGTTTACTCTCATGAAGCCAGGGGCATGGATAAAAGTACAGATCGAGAAAATTTCTGATAGGCGCTAAATATTTCAATGACTTTTCGGAATTATTTATTGTTAGCCACTGTGTCTATTTGGTGCTACACAAACTGAAAGAAATTAAATCCCTGCTCTAAGGGCTTTATAATAAATACACAGTGTGGAGATGAACCAAGGATATTTCACATCTATGGGGAAGGACTGGGCAAGTGTACCATTTTTTCATTATTGCATGTGTATCATGTCTTTCCAATTGTTTTCATTATTTTTCTGAAAGAGCTGCAAAATTGTGCAGTGGTTAAACCTGACCAAAGTGGTATTATGCTGCTGGGAAGTAAAAGCATTAGATACCAGACTGGAAGTCTTGTTTTTATTATTAATATGTAGAGGAATTTTTAGATGTTGAAGACACCTGAATATTTGGATGCTAAATTTCTTGTGTTTCTCCATATCTGACCACATGTTGAGATCATTCCATCAAGGGTAAGGTTCTGTAAAGGAAAAAAGGAAACTGTTTTCCCCTTTCTACTCTTACACTCAACACAAAACACTTCTTTGACTGGATGTTGGGGGGAGCACGTTGAAGCAATTCTCCAATGGATACCACTGAGTATCTTATAAATCCTATTATTCAATTTTGATGCTATCTGCCACATCTCTCTAATTTCCTCTGTATATTGCTGATAGATGACTCCTCCTGAAGTTATTTCTTTGCTCAGAATCCTCCAAAGGGCTTCCCATCACAAAGAACAAAGAATTTCACCACAAATCTTCATATTCATAGTCCAGACTCTCTAAACCAGAACATTAAGATGATGTCAGAGAGGAAGGACATTACACTGTCCTTCCATCCACAAGTATGAAAAATTACAGAATATGAAATGTGAGGACATTAAAATCTGGTGCATGGGCTGTGAAACAGAAGTTACGGTGGGTCCTATGACTGAAAAAAATCACAAGATTTTCTTTAAAATGAAACTAAATACAAAGATAAACTTGGTAGTACAGTATGGTGAAGATATCTACCATGACTACATCAGATTTATGACCCACCAATTCTAAAGTATTTTTGCTTGTGATGCGATGCGATGCGATGCGACATGATGTGTGTATGCAGGGTGGGGGGACAACATGCAGAAATAGACTGCCATGATAAGGTTAGGGAGAGGTATGGATTGAAACATGCGTTTTCCTACTGGATGGCGCTGCTTTTCTAGCCTTCTTGTTTTACCTAACAGTCCAAGTTGACTACTACATATTCCCCAATACTGCCCCAAACTTTCCTTTCTCTGAGTTTTTGATTCCTAAAATGCCTGTCTCCTTCCAGTAAACAAAAGCTCAACTTTTAAGGCCCATTTCAATTGATTCCTCTTCCAAGAAGCTTTTTCTAATTTTCCCAGACCTGATGTTATTTCTGTTATGAAACCCCCTGAGATATATGTAGCCCTATCTCCTCCCTTGGTTTGTCTTCTGCTAGACATGTTTGTGTCTTTATCAACTTAGTTTTCCCTGCAGTTAGTGATTTCCTATGGAGTGGTTGGTTAAGATGTCTTTAAAGGAATTACCTTTCACTTGTCAACTTTACAGAATGGCTTCTGGATTATTCTGAGTCTATCTCAGTACTCTGTATCTCATCCACAGAGGGCTAAATGTGTAATGTGTGCATGTATGATGTTCATACCCTGAATTGAGAACTCAGCTCCAGATTAAATATTTAAAAGAGAAAATAGCCTTAATTATTGAGCATTTTAACCCAAAAAAGAAAGAACAAACATAAAAATAAAATGATGAGACTTACTTATTTCTTATTTACTAGGTTTTTCTGACCTGACTTTTATCCTCAGATAAAAATCGTTAGTGTAGAGGTTGATGTAAGCATTTTAGGTGACCATCATCCTTCCCCTATGCACATGCGTGCACACACACACACACACACACACACACACACAGTGACTTTACTGCAGATGCATATTTGGTTTTTTATTCCGTAAGAGAAATTCTAAAGTGTAAAAGTAGATTTGAAATCAGCAACTGAACAAGCATTATGGGCCCCCTCATGCTTCTTCCAATTAGACCTGAGTCCTGTATTAATATGGTCCTGATTATTGCTGCTGTCCATCAGAAGAGAGATCAATTTACTCTTCATTAGTTCTCCCATGCTCTCAAATGATCACATCAGTAAAAGGGGATTGTGAGACTAATTGCTATTGTCTTAACTAGTGTAGCTTATGTAGGAAGATGTTATGGTTTGGATTTAGAATGTCCCTTTGGACCTCATGGAATAGAAGCAGCCATGTTGGAGGTGGGGCTTGGTTGATAAGGAGAGATTCCTGGGGGTGTGGCCTTGGGAATTATATATGGTCTCTCCTCCCCTTGCTTTCTTCTCTCTCGTTTCTGGCCTCTTTGATATGAGAGCAGAACCTTTGCACACGTGTTCTCTCTGTGTTTTCTCTCTCTCTCTCTCTCTCTCTCTCTCTTCCTTTTTTTCCCGCTGCTATGCCCTGAACTCTGCAGACTTCACCTGACCTAACATGGACTGAACCCTGAAATCTCCAGAACTATGAGCAAATAAATCTTCTTCTTATAAGTTGTCATGGTCAGGTGTTTTAGATTATAGCTACTGAAACAGAAGATAAAAGTTAATAATAGAAATCAAAGCATTTATTCAGTCATAGCCCACATTGTTCTCTATTGTGTTGTCAACCCAAAGTTTTGCCCATGTTTAACATTTATTCACTGCTATAATTTGGACATTAAGCATGTCCCAAAAGTCCATGTGGTAAAGGCTTGGTAACATGGTATTGGAAGGTGGTGGGGCCTAGTGGGAGTTCTTCGGGTCACTGGGGCATGACCTTAAAGGAGGTCATGGGACCCTCTCTCCTTCCTCTTCTCTTCTGCTCTCCAGCCATAATGTGAGTAGTTTTGCTCCACCCCACACTCCCACCATGATGTGCTGCTTTGCCCAAAGCAACAGAGCAAGTCAATCATGGAACTACAACCTCCAAAACTGTGAGCCAAAATAAACCTTTTTTCTCTAGAAGTTTATCTCAGGTATTTGTTAGAGTGACAGAAAGCTGACAAACAAATACATCAAACGGTCAACATCTAGCTTACAAGGTATTAATTTGGTTCTTTTGTCTCCCCTGAGCATAACAGAACAAAAAAAAAAAAACGATATCCTGAAGGATTACATGGACTACCTACATTTTTTTATAAATTAGAATTATTATAAACAGAACTTTAAGAAATACCCCCACGCAAAAACATCATAGTTTCAAAGACTTTAATTGCTACCTGTCCAATAAACCTGAGCTTCCTGTGGGCTTTTGTTCATTAACTGCATTGTTGTGTTAAATGGGCTCTAAGAGTGAGAGGCTGACTTGCTGCCACAGCAGAGACCTGTACAACTGCTGCACCTGGATGTTTTTGGTAGCACAGCAGTTGTATCTATCCTCAACTTTGCAGATCTAGGATCACTTGTTTTCTCTGGGAACCTGAGAGAAAGAGAGTCTCAGTTAACACCTGTTTTCCCAGCATATTTATCAATGGTTCCCTCCTTTACTCTCAGAATTGCCCCAATTCAGACAACACAGTATGTCTTCAATCTACTGAGAAGTGAGAAAGCAGTGGGATGATGGTTCCCCTTAACCTTCCTCAACTCACAAGATGATTGGAAGGATTCTTTTTTGTTGCAAGTAATCATAACCATCCCAACTGATCTTGAGTAAAGATAAAAGTAATCACCTCCAAAGGAGGCTGTCCAGGTCTGAATGTTGACAGAATTCTTACCTCTTCTTACCTCTCTCTCTTCCTTAGCTTGGCTTACCTCTCCTCCTTTTGTCTGTGGCCCTTGTTATCTTCTACTGCAGTCATTTTCTCTCCCTTATAAGTTCTTCTCCTAATGCCTTGCAGCACCAGACCCATATCCATATCTCTTAATCTAAAATGAAACAACTCTTGTCCTCACTATCTATATCCTACAGCAAGCTCTGAATGCCCTGCTTGGGTCTGTTGCTCACTTCTCAAAACAAATCACTATGAGAAAAAGTAGCATGATTGGCCAGCCCTGGGTGACATCCCCATACCTACCAGGTGTCCACATGCTAGCTGTGGGGAAACCAAGATGTGTTGGAAACCAGGCATGGTGGTGTACACCTGTAATCCCAGTACTTGGGAGGCTGAGACAGGAGGATTACAGGTTCTCAGCCAGCCTCAGCAGCTTAGCAAGGCCCTCTGCAACTTAGACCCTGTTTCAAAATAAAAAATAAAAAGAATAAAAATGGATGGGGGGTTGTAGCTCAGAGGTATAATATCTCCCTGGGTTTAATCGAAAGAAAGACGGAAGGAAGGAAGGAAGGAAGGAAGGAAGGAAGGAAGGAAGGAAAGAAAGAAAGAAAGAAAGAAAGAAAGAAAGAAAGAAAGAAAGAGCAAGAAAGAGAAAGAAAGAAAGAAAGAGGGGGAAAGCACAAAAATCCAAATGGGGATTCATTTATAGGTGAGGTAACATATACCTGGGGAATTCTTGGAAGAGATGCCACATGGAATGGATATTAAAAGTTGGGTGGGACTTGGCAGGTCTGGGATAGCACTGAGACAGACATTGACTAGAGAAGGATTGCTATCCCACATCTTGGCTTAAAACAAGAATCGTTTATTTTGTTCTTCAACTGAGGCTGGGATCAGCTGGACGCCCCCCTGTCTGTCTCAGGTGAGTTGCATATCAGCTGAGCAGCTCCACTTCTGGGGTTTTCTGATTTCCAACCAAGGAGCCTCAGTTTTCCTCTGCATGCTCTCTCATCTTCATGCAGAGCTGTTTTGGATTCTTCTCATGGAATAGGAAGGAATTTAAGAGAGCAGAAGTTCACAAGACTTTTGAGAACTTCTATGCCAGGCCCATACTGGCACAGTGTCACTTCCACAGTATCCCATTAGCTAAAACAAGTCACAAGGCCAGCTGGACTCAAGGAAAATGTAGCTCCTGATTAGAGGAGCTGTTGTAAAGGGCATGAATACACAAAGGAACAGAAAACTGGGCCAATTTTGCAATCTTCAACAGTACTTTTACTGAAATAAGATGACTAGAAAAGCATCCTGTATAGACAAATCTATAGTTTAACAACTAACACTTACTGAGTTGTATTTTTCTCTAATTTGGTCTTGAGGTCTCTCGCTGTAGTTTCTATAAACTAGCTCAGCCCTGTCAGGGCTTCAGGGGTGATGGTCATGGATATTTACAGGGTATCTACCTTTCACAGGATGCTTCTTTATTCTGTTGGACTGCCTACTGCCCAAGTGTGTCTAGCCCATGTCCCGGTGTCTCTCTCAAAGGAAAATTGTTTAAACTGTCAAATGCCCTTGTGGTTCTCACTGGGCCTCTGCCCAGTTTATTCCTACCAAGATAAACACTCTAGGAGTGTGGGATCCATGCAGGGGATTGGTAGGGCTAGTCAAATCGGTTGTATCCAGCTGTCCCATAGGGAGGTGGTGGCCAGGAGGTGGTTGTGTAAGGCAGACATCTGGACAAACCACCTTGAGGAAATGGAAGCAGGTGGAGAACTCTCTAGGAGAACCCTGACTGGGAAAGAAGTTAGGGTCAGGTGTTTTGGTCAGATGAGACACAGACTAGGAAGCATAACAAAACCCATGGAATAACAGAAGTAATTTTATTGCTGGCAGATCTCAGAGAGAAGAGGACAGCACAACCTCCTCATAGGGCCAACAGGACAAAGGATGCTGGCCAGAACACACACACTTAACCAGAGGTGGAAGTAAGAAAGAGAAGGAAAGATCCATGGGCCAAAGCTTTGATCAGGGTCTAGGGCATTAGATTCCAGCAGGAGTAAGTAGGTAGGTGTTCTGTGGTATCCCACTGTGACTGAAAGGTGATCACTGCAGCCTATCTACAAAGCCCTGCAGGGTGTGGGGATTATTAGTAGTTATGACTAGTTGTACCTAAGCAGGTTATATCTAGCTGACCCATAGAGAGGTGTTCATCAGGAAGCTGTGGTATAAAGCAGATATCTGCAAGGAGCACCTTACGGAAGTGGGGGAAGGTAGAGAACTGAGAACATTGTCAAGGATGACTAAGCTCTGCTCCTGATATGAGAAAGCCAATATGAGAGTTCACAACATGAATGCTTAATATATGTTAAGTACTCTTCTAAGACCTTCACATGTATTAAAACATTTTAATTTTTGCAACATCCTTAATTTCAGAGAAACCTGCATATAGAAGTCAAGGTGGGGCTCGTTAATAGTAAATGAAACATAACTATGCTCAAGGTCAGGAATTCCTTGCTTTCTAGGCTTTTGTCCCTCATAAGAAGTTAGGGGGCCCGGCATGGTCATTGCTTGGGTTGCAGCCACGTATATAGAAAGGGACAACTGATAGGATGGATTCAACCTTTTTTCTCCCAAAACAAATACAGTCTACCAAGGCAGATATAAAAGGATGTTGAGAAAATTTTTCTTTTTTTTTTGTTGGCCCAGAATTATAGCTAAGACCCAAAGCTGAAATCAAAATTTATTACATCTTTCCATACTTAAAAGAAAGTCTTGGACTTTCTATAAGGTAGTAACATGGTATGTAGGAAATGATGTTTGGGGAGAGCTTTTCTGCCTCCAGCTCCACTCCCATCCAGCTCAAGCCGCATTAGTGAGAAGCTTCAAGATACATCTCATGAGCGGGTGCAGTGGTACACACCTGTAATCCCAGTACATGGGAGGCTGACACAGGAGAATAGCAGGTTTGAGGTTAGCCTCAGTAACTTCGCAAGACCTGTTTCAAAGTAAAAAATAAAATGGCTGGGGTGTAGTTCAGAGGTAGAATGCCCTGGGTTCAATTCCCAGTGCCACACACACAAGAAGATGCCTCTCATGAAGGTGTAGGAGTGATGGCAGCAGGAAACATCACTAGACACTCACTCCCCAGCTGGATGATGCTGAGCTGCAGACATTTGCAGTTCCCCAAAGGTGCTCTTGCTCTGTGCTGGGTTCAAGGAGAAGGTTCCTAGAACTTTGAGATGTGTGCCCTGAGGTTAGGACACAAAAGAACAAAGAGATTAAGACAGGAAACTTCCTGCAGGGCCTGTGCCAAGCAGAGCTTGAAGGGAATGTGGTTGGGTAGAAGATGGGGACAAATCTCTGCTTCATGTATTCCCTTTAGCTCTCGGGGTTCAGGTAAGTGGTACCAGTAGGTCCATGTGATGGACCACAGGAATTAGAGTTGATGGGCTTGGATGCTAAATAAAAGTCAAATTCCTGTACAAGCTCTAAAACGCTTACTTTTACTTGATTGGCCTCTGACCAGTTGTAAATCATTCCTGAGCCAAAAATAGCCTTATGGGCTGCACTTTGAGCAGGACTGCTCAAGTATAATCATTGCTGGGTAAGAAGAACTTTGGATCAAATATAAAGATTTTACAATTTTAAATAGAACTGGATTTAATTTCAGTAAACATAAGCAATTGGAAAATTGTAGAACTGGTTAAGATATTATTTTAAGGACTTGCAAGGAGGATTTCAAAAAATCAGTGCTGAAAACAATGATTGTAAAAACCAAGCCAAAACTGAACAAATGAAAACATTTCATTTGTTTATATACCCCAAGGTGTAGAGATTCTCCAATAAATCCATTATGTATAAAAATTGTCATATATCCTCACATTTCTTTTTCCTTTTGCAAGTGAGTATATTTGGATATAGTCCAGTCATAGCAATGGACCTGCCTGCTTTAAATTTAACCAATTAGAGTAACAGGCGCAATTGTTATGTACTTTGGCAGATCCACCAAAGAGTATCAGAAAAAATAAAGTATTTTTTCCCACAAGGTATAGCCAATTTTTCCATTAGCAGACTTACTGGACTTTTTATATTACATGATATTTATTCAAAAATCTATTCAATGAAATTCAGAATCCTGCCAAAGTGGTAAATTAGCCCAGACTGCTAGGTTTCCTCTAGAAAAGCCATAGAGGTGGGGGAGAGGAGTCTGGGTGATAGTAATATAATTGTCCTTGTGAGAAGGAAGGCTACCTTGAGCTGGTGTGTGAAGGGAGATGAACGCTAGCCTAGGGCAAAGCCCAGGGGGTGGGGCAGCAAAAGGACACCCTGGAGAAAGCACTTCAACTTCTGTTCATTCCTGTTTCTCCCACACCTTGACAAGGCCTAAGGGCTGCCTCCTAATGCAACTATCTGCGAGCTGCCCAGGCCCCCCGAAGGTATCCACAGGAGTGAAATTAGGTTGAGCAGGAGCCCAGCCCAGCTCTCAGCCTAGCCAGGGGCACTCACATCTCCAGCCTTTCCTTTCCAGACCCCCTGGGCTGGTGGATTACAGAGGATGGTAGCTACTTCCTTGTAATGCAAACTCTCCCTGGGAGCTGAAAGTAAGTGTGAACCAGGAGGTTGAAATGGGAACAATTATCACCTTGCTTTGGTAGTGCCTGGGGCTCTTCCCTGTCCCTCTTCCTTGATATTTTGGGATCTAACTTAGAATAGGGCCTGGCTCTCAGCCTTCCTGCAATGGGCATTATGAATGCAACCACTTACCCTACTTAAAGCAGAAAAAGAATTTATTTTTTTTTGTAAGAAATTTTTTGTTTGTTTTTTGTATGGGCTAAATATTTTTTTTCATTTATTGGTGCATTGTAATTATACATTTTGATATATGTCAGGGTATGAACATCATACATGCACACATTGCACATTTAGCCCTCCCTTCAATCCCACCCTATTCCCTCTCCCTTCCCTCCCTTTCATGCTCCGGATAGTGATTGAGTCTTATAGGTTTGTGTATGTACATCATGTGCTATAGTGTGTTTCCCTCCACCCCCCTCCCAACTCCCTCAGTTAGGTCACCTTCTTTGTCCCTCTAAAGATTTCTTCTTCTTCCCTTCTAAGTCCCTTCTAAGTCCCATTCTATCTAGCTCCCACAGATTAGGGGGAACATCCGATTTTTTTACTCTTAGTGACTTACTAATATCACTTAGCATGATGTTCTCTAGTTCTCTCCATTTCCCTGCAAATGATGTGATTTTGTTCTTCTTTTTGGCTGTGTAAAATTCCATTGTGTACATATCCCATAGTTTTATAATGGGGATACCGAGGTATTTCTCAGATCCCAGGACCTTCAGAAAAGCAGAAAGAGCCGTCACTACCCTCTGCAGACCATCCCCATCCTTCCCTGCATGTCTGCTTCATCTGTTTCTTTGCCTTGTTTGCTTTTATTGTTTCTGCACAGTGCGTGGAGCATGCCCACCCTGCCCCTCCTTTTAAGGAGGCTCACAATTTCTTTCAGTGCCTATTACAAGTTGCCAGCAAGTAACTCTTAACTGGCCAAGCTTTGATCCAGTCATTGTCCAATCAACTGTGACCAGGATGGTAGGGTAGCACTATGTAGCTGCTGGTGGGGGGAAGTGGTGGTGGGAGAGATAAAATAGCAGAATTAGTGGATACCTTGTGAGCCTAACAGACACGTCCCTCAAATGAATTCAGTATAATATTTTATTCAGAATTTAGAAAAATCTATTGAGCTCTCCAGGATCAATTCCATTCTTTTGCAGACTGTACCCTGCACAAATGAAGCCAGCCCAGAAGGGGAGTGGGGACTAATTTCATACCCAAACTATGAATGCAGGCCTTGGACTGTTTATCAGTTAAGAGTGTTTTTTTTTGGGGGGGTTGTTTGTTTTTTCAGATTTTTGTCATTTATTTACCCAGAGAGTGACTTTTGTTGTCCATCTGTGCAGAGTGTTTTGGGTTTTTTTCTTTGTTTGTTTGTTTGTTTGTTTGTTTGTTTGGGTGGGTGATTTTTAAAATTTACAATCCATCTACCGGGAGGCATCTTTTTGCAATTCAAACAAAGGTGACATTGATGGTCTAGTAACTTTTCCTAACATACTTTATAAATACTGGTGGCTATGTGAATCAACGATTCTTTAGTTCCTGAAATAGAGCTCTGAATAACAATTGTTTTCTCCACAGTTGAAAACACAGAGTTTTACTCTAAATATTTCGATCTATAAGGACAGAGAGAATCACCCTCTCTCCCTCCACCTGCCATTCCCACAGTGTGGTTAGTGAGCTAATAGACCACTTCATCTTGGGTCACATGCAGTCAGGAGTTTTGACTAATACCAAATTTCTATGATTGCTTTTTGCACCCTGTATATGATTCTTAGTGAATTCTTCATGAAGTCTCAATTCTTAGAACAATTGAATGATTCAGGACAAATCACTTAATCTTGCTAGTTAGTCAAAAGAGCAAAAGATTAAAGATTGAGCCCACAGGTAAAATGTAATCAATTTATAATAAACCAGCAGTACCCAATGCTATGTTTACAGTTGTATCATACAGGAATCGGAAATGTTTCTTCATTTAATCATTCCCACATGTCTTAAACTGAAGAGAACCCTGAGACTATTAGAAGATAGAAACTAAAAATTACAGAGAGAAAATCTAGCTCCTGGGGCTGAGGATATAGTTCCGTGGCAGAGTACTTGGCATCTGTAAGGCCCTGGGTTGGATCCCCAGCACCACAAAAATAAGTAAAAAGTAAAATAAAATAAAGAAAATTCAATTCCTAAAGGAGTTTGATTAGCCTCTGAATAACTCTATGCTTTTAAATTTTTATTTATTTTATTCTATTTTTTGGTGGTAATGGGACTTGAACCAGGGGCTTTCTACCTCTGAGCTACACCCCCAGCCTTATTTTAGTTTTCATTTTGAAACTGGATCTCACTAAGTTGCAGACAGCCTGGCTAAGTTGCTGAGGTTGGCAGCAAACCTGGGATCCTCCTGTCTCAGCTTCCCAAGTACTAGGATTACAGGCATGTGCCACCACTCCGAGCTCTACTTTAAAATTTTAAATATTGCTTTTCTCCGTAGTAGTAACAAATCTTTGGTTGTTAATCTATGCTTCTCGCATTAAACATTGATTAAATCAATATGCTAATCCATCTCATTGCCTGTGCAAGGATGAAATTAATCAATACTATGGTTCATTGCCAGTGTCAACACACCCTAGAAAGTCAACTGCAAGGTATCCAACACGTTGATGTTCTTGCAGTATTATTTCCTGGGCCTAAAATTAAATCTCCTGTTAGTCCTCTTAGAACTCTTCCTTACCCCTGAATTATAGACATTAAATTTATACTGTTTAGATAAATACCCAGTTCAGGTTATACAAACTCTAAGAGAAAGTTTTACTTTTTTACAGTAGGGTCACATCCAATATAGCATTAACAAAATTTGTATCTCTTTTTTCATATTGGCCAGAAATACACCACAGTATAAAGATACCATTAAAAATACCATTATCATGCATATCCCCATTGGAAATTATTGAGCAAAAAAAAAAAAATGTAACACATGTTCCTTTCCCAGAAAACTGTAAACCTGCCATGCAGAAATTAGACAGCAGTGGCTTTGTCTTTCTTTGGCCAGTGTTTATAGTACTTACACCACCTAGGATTTTTTTTAATATATAAGAAATATATCTTGCAAGCTGGTTCCAGTCCTGAGAAGCACAGAGAAGTGAACGAGGTTCCTCATTTAGTTACAGAACACTAGGGAGGGGGCTTAAAATGAAATTATAGACCTAACGTTTTTGGATTTTGTTTCCTCTTGTCCGTAATGGTGGTGGTAAATACCTGAGAAATAGCAAGTTTGAAAGCTGTAAGCGGGTCTCTTATGTTACAGACATACACATTCACTCTCATGATGGACTATTAAAAGCTGTCTTTTTAGTTATTCATACATTCAAAGCTATTAACCAGGTTTTATTCTTAGAGGGAATTAAGTCACCATTGAGAGTGTTGTGCGTGTGTGTATGCGTGCATGCGTGTGTGTGTGTGTTTGTGTGTGTGTGTGTCCTTGCTTCTGAAGAGTTGAGAAAGAACCCACAAAAGGTAACATTTACACTGGCGGTGTGTATGGAGATAGATTCTGGTTTCAAGGTACCTAAAGAGGGGAGAGGTAGAAAATAAGGCTTTTAGAAGAAAACTTATAAATAAAAAAGTAGATTTAAAAATTACTTCTATTTATTTAGAGTGAGAATAGAAATCACAAGAAATTATAAATTTTCAGAAGTTGACAAATACCACCAAATCCAGAAGGATTGCATAATCTTATTTATTAACAACCTAAACTGGGTGTGGTGGTGCATACCTGTAGTCCCAGTTACTCAGGAGGCTGAAGTGGGAGAATCTCTTGAGCACACGAGTTTGAGACCAGCCTGGGCTAAATAAATACAGCAAGATACCACCTCAAAACAGCAACAAAATAAAGAACAAAAACAAATTTCATTTATGTAAGTGCATAATTTTTTCCTAACATTTTTTCTGTATGCTCTTTGAATTGCCCCTTACCAGAATATTGATTATATATTTTCTATAAAAAAGTATAGAAAAACCAAGCTTGGTGGCGCATGCTTGTAATCCCAGTGCTTGGGAGGCTGAGACAGGAGGATCACAGGTTCACAACCAGCCTCAGCAACTTGTGAGGCCCTCTGCAACTTAGTGAGACACTGTTTCAAAATAAACAATAAAAAATAGGGCTGGGGGTGTAGCTTGGAGGTAGAATGCTGCTGGGTTCAATCCCCTGTACCGCAAAAAAAAAAGTATAGAAAAAATTTCAGTCTTTCTTGTAGACTGATTAGTCAAATTATTATTTTTTGTTGTTCATATTTAGGTAGTTTAGAAGAGTTTCTTACAATTTCATAACTTAGTTACAATGTTGAATTAATTTTTTAGAATTGTGGTTAATTTGAAAAAGTCTGTTCTGGGCCTGCAAGGAACAGAATATTATGGCAGGGAGGGTGTGTTGCATAGCAAAGCTGCTCACCTCATGGGAACCTGAAAGGGGTGGGGGTAAAAAATATCCTTTTCAAGGATCCACCCCAGAGACCTACTTCCTCTAACTAGGCCCCACCACCTACAGTTTCCACCGCCTGTCGATAATGCCATCAAGTCATGAATCCATCAACAGCGTGGTCCACTGATGAGGCAATGAGGTCCAGTCACTTTCCAAAGGCCCCACCTCTGCACATTGATACACTGGGACAAGCCTGCAACACCCGAGCCTTTGGGGACATTCCAGATCCAAACTATAACAGACATCAGAATAGAAAATGATGAAGAGTGAAGAATTACTCTTTTTTTGTGGGATGTGTGTGTGTGTGTGTGTGTGTGTGTGTGTGTGTAGGAAGAAAGAAGAACCAGAAGAAAATCTTGGTCTTATTTAGCACCCCAGAAATAATTCTTCAAATTCCCAAAAGTAATCAATAATCTTGCTTTTCTACTTTTTTTTGTGAGCTCTATCCTTTATTTTTTCCCCTTTTTATTTCATTTATTGGTGCATTGTAGTTATACATTTTGATAAGTGTCAGTGTATCAGAAGCATGCATGCACACGTTGCTCATTTAGCCCTCCCTCAAATCCCATCCTATTCCCTCCTTTCCATGCTCAGCATAGTGATTGACTCTGATAAGTTTGTTTATATACATCGTGTGCATTAGTGTATTTCCCCCTTCCCCCCTCCCATCTCCCTCAGTTAGGTCACCTTCTTTGCTCAACTAAAGTTTATTCCTTCCTTGTCTGGAGTGCCTTCTGAGTCTCATTCTCCCTAGCTTCCACATATTATGGAGAACATCTGACTTTTCATTCTTTGTGATTGACTAACCTCACTTAGCATAATTGTTCTCCAGTGCCCTCCATTTCCCTGCAAATGATGTAATTTTGTTCTTCTTTATGGTTGCATAAAATTCCATTGTGTACATATCCCATAGTTTTGTGATCCATTCATCTGTTGATGGACACCTTGGCTGGTTCCAAAGTTTGGCAATTGTGAATTGTGCAGCTATAAACATAGATACGCATGCATTAGTCTGGTAGTTTGGTTTCAGTTCTTTTGGGTAGATGCCTAGAAGTGGTATTGCTGGGTCATACAGTAGGTTCATTCCCATTCTTCTGAGGATCCTCCACTGTTTTCCAAAGTGGTTGCACTAATTTTCAATCCTACCAACAGTGTATTAGACTTCCTACTTCTTCACATCCTTGCCAGCATTTGTTATTGTTTGTGTTTTTAATGATTGCCATTCTAATTGGGGTTAGGTGAAATCTCAGGATAGTTTTGATTTGCATCTCTCTGATTGCTAATGATGTTGAACATTTTTTGATACATTTATTGGCCATTTGTATTTCTTCTTCTGTGAAGTGTCTATTTAGTTCACTTGCCCATTTTTTGATTGGGTTATTTGTTTTTTTAGTGGTGATTTTTTCAAGTTCTCTGTATATTCTAGATACTAGTCCTCTATCAGAAGAGTAGATGGCAAAAATCTTCTCTCATTCTGTCGGCTCTCTGTTGAGCTTCTTGATTGTTTCCTTTGCTGCACAAAAGCTCTTTAGTTTAATGCAATCCCACATATTGATCCTCATTTTAGTTTCCTGTGCCTTTGGGGTCTTGTTGAGGAAGTCTTTACCTGTGTCTATGTGTTGAAGTGTTGAACCTATGCCCTCTTCGAGCAGCTGCAAGGTCTCTGGTCTGATTTCTAGGTCTTTGATCCTAGGTCTTTGATCCATCTTGAATTGACTCTTGTACAAGATGAAAAAGTGGGGGACTTATTTCTATTTTTCTGCATATGGTTAGCCAGTTTTGCCAGCACCATTTGCTGAAGAGGCTATCTTTTTTCCAGTGGATGTTTTTAACCCCGTTGTCAAAAATCAATTGGCTGTAAGTGTGTAGATTTGTTTCAGAGTTTTCTATTCTGCTCCATTGGTCTGCATCTGCTTTTGTGCCAATACCATGCTATTTTTATTTCTACTTTTTTTGTTTCCTAACAATGGGCCTCCCAGATTTATAGCTGTATATATGATAAACCAAACAAATAGAATTTTTCTATATAAGTTATAATAAAAGGAACATTTGGAGCCTCAGAAAATTTAAGAAAGCAATGATTTAACTTATTGCAAGATTTAACTGCCAATCAAACACAAGGGAATGCACTTCTGGATGTTAATTTATTATTTTTATGTGTAGTCCAGAATATTCTTACTTTTAAATGTAGTCCAGAATACAGTGCAATTTTCTTTCTGACCACCAGGTAGCAGACAAATGCCTTGAAAGAAAGGCTCTTGAATCAGATGTGAACATGTCAGAATTTTACTACAAAAGAAATGAAAATAAAGGATGCTGATAACCTAATGGCTTTTTGTTTTGTGTTTTAGAAATAATTTCAGAGGCATATGTCAAAATGAAATATTTCAGCCATTTTGCATTTCAATATATTTTAAAATTTCATCAGTCTTCTATGCTTGGAAGCGGGAGTCTCTTCCCTGATGGACATGTATACTTTGCCTACTCCCTGAAATTGATTGACAGGTCTACTGAAAGTAAACATTGTGAGATATCACCCAGTTAAACTACTGACAGACTTCCCTACAATGTATATTTAGTCATAGTAAAGCTAGTTGAAAACAAACAAGCCAAAAAATAAATAAATAACCCAAGTAGGTTCTCAATTTAACTTACTGTATAAGTGGCAATAAAGAGTGAGTTTAGGGTGGGGATGTAGCTCATTGGTATTGCACTTGTCTAGCATATGTAAGGCCCTGGGTTCCATCATTAGCACTGGAAAAAATATGACCTAGTTTAGTCATTGGAACATTTTAGTCCATCAACTATAAACATCAATAAAATTCTTGAATTCTTGTTGGAGGCAAGTTTAAATTAATCATCCTTTTTTTTTTCCTTTTTGTACTAGGGATTGAACCTAAGGGCATTCCCAAACTACACCCCCAGCCCTATGTTTTCTTTTGAAACAGGATCTCATTAAGTTGCTGAGGTTGGCCCCAAACCTGCAATCCTCCAGTCTCCTAAGTACTGGGATTACAGGCATGCACCACCACACCCAACAGCAAAATCATTTTTTTTTTGCAGTACTGGGGATTGAATCCAGGGGCGTTCTACCTCCGCACTACACCCCTGGCCCTATTTTTTTATACTTTATTTTGAAACCGGGTCTCACGAAGTTGCGGAGGGCCTCACTAGGTAGAGAAAGAGAGAGAGAGAGAGAGACAGAGAGAGAGAAAGAGAGAGAGACAGGGGGAGAGAGAGAGAGAGAGAGAGAGAGAGAGAGAGAGAGAGAGCTGAGGCTGGCCACAAAGTACTGGGATTACAAGTGTGCGCCACCATGCCCAGCCAGCAAAATCATTTTTGAATGTACATGATCAACATGTTATGTACCTTTAATTTAATTTAAGGGAATCACTGAATGTTATAAAAAAAATACCCTCGGTTTTATTTAACAGGGCTTCCCTAAGGCTAACTCGAGTCTTAGTGTTAAATTAAAAAATTCATCTTTGAAATCTGGGTATTTTAAACCCCCCTCCATTATTTAGCTCTTACACACCTCTGTTCTCTGGTTCCCCCATCCTCCTGAAGGGCCAAGTCTACAGACACTTATCCCTCCCTTCCTCTCTCAACACCTGTCACACTTGCCATAAAAGATAAGAATCAGCTTTCAAAGTTACTCTTCCAAGTACTGACAGTGTGTTTTTAGGGCTTCAGTATTGAAGCAAAAAAGAGAAGTTACAGCACAGAACTTTAGAGTTAGAAGTCCAACTGCTAGGCTTAAATCTCAGCTCTCTTATTTGACTGGCAGTTACTTAGTCTCTTTGTACTTTCCTTGCACCTTTTGTAAAAGGAAAATGGTTATAGGGCCTAGCTCAGAGGAGTCGTGACCTTAAGTGGGATAATGGAACAGTGTGTACAGCATAATGTAAACCCTTCATGAGTGTTCCTTGCATGTATTTGTTATAAGGGAGTTTTTTTAATTGACCCATAATAATTGTACATATTGATGAGGTACAGTGTCTCAAGCTTGGATCCTCTGTCAGCCTCCCAAGTACTGGGATGACAGGTGTGCGCCATCGCAGCGCAGTGAGGTTGTATGCCATTCTCTATGCTAGGAACCCTCCTTCTCCACACCCACTCTCCAGATAATCACCCACTTACTCCCTTAAATCCCAGGACATTTATGTCTTTCTCAGTGAAGCCTTTCCAGACTCCAGACTACATTAGGACCCCATGCAGAACATTTTGTCACCATTGTATCCTTTGTAATTTTATTTCTCTATGTATTATTATTTGATTAATATCTTCCTAATTAGAAAGTAGATTTCATTGCATCCCATCAATTAGTAAAATGTCTTATTACATTGTAGGTTTTCATTAATATTTGTTGAATGAATCAATAGAGAGTATTTATCATTAAGTCCTGAAACAAGGTAACTTTCTTGAAGTTCTTATCTATTTACTTACAAAGACCCATATTTGTATCACATTGAATCTCAGTATGATGTATAATTACATTGGACCAAAAAAGCATAATATATATATTATATATATATATATTATATATACATATATGTATGTGTACACACACACATATATATATTTAAGATTCAAGTTAAGTGGGTACACTGGCACTCACCTGTAATGCCAGTGCTTGGGAGGCTAAAATAGGAGATTACAAGTTCAAAGCCAGTGCATGGTAACTTAGTGAGACCTTGTTTCAACATAAAAAATAGAAAGGACTGGGGGTGTAGCTCAGTAGTAGAGCACCACTGGGCTCAATCTCTAGTACTATACACACATACACATACACACACACACACATATGCAAACACGTTAGAAGCACCAAGTTATATTGAGAAATGCTGCATGTAATGCAGGCATCTTAAATTTACCATGAAACTAGATTTTCTTGCCTTAGAAATGCAGAAACTAGAATAATAGATATTATAATTCATGCTCAGTGATGTCTTAGACAACAAATGTGATTTGTTGTTCATCTGAGTAACTAAAACTTATATATTACAATTGGGAGGGCATAGCTTACTAAGCAATAAATGTGAGTAGAATTTGACTCATTAAGCATCCAGAGTTATAATGAATTTGGAGATTTTCATAGAATGCAGCCATAATGCCCGTGGATATGAGACATAAAATGCTTGAATTGAATATGCTCATATTTAATCAAAGAAAGAATTTTGACAACTCTGTTGACACTTCAGTGCTTGCACTAGAAATTGCAATATCTATTCTGGGTTGACTACCATTTACGTTTTTTTGATTATTAGTTATGTAGGCTTTCAGGCGAAATTTGAACTACCATTTATCAAAATGTAGTAAAAAATTGATTACATAAAATGTCCAATGAAAGGCAGTTGTTCCATTATATTTCCTATCTTGGAGAAAGATATTTTTGCCTCTCTGCATGCTGATCACCCATACTAACAAGCTAGTATTTTTCTAAGCCCAAACAAACATACCACTTTCTTCTTTATTTTTTTGAATTGTCTTTATTTTTAATACTGGGGCTTGAACCCAGGGGTGGTCTACCTCTGAGCTACACCCGCCAGCCCCCTTTTTAATTTTTTATTTTGAAACAGAATCTCAGATGCTCAGGATCTCCCTAATTTGCTGAGGCTGGCCTTGAACCAGCGATCTTCCTGTCTCAGCCTCCCAAGTACTGGAGTTACAGGCATGCACCGCTGTGCCCAGCTTGAATAGTCTCTTGATCATTTTGTTAGAGAGACAAAGAGATTTAGAAGTTAATGTAGGCCTAAGTGAGCAGAGGGAAGTGGTCTTGTTGAGTGTGAAGTAGAAAAGGACAAGAAGTTCACAGTGGGGAGAACGAACAGCAGCAAAAGACTGAAGATCCTGCCCAACTAGAGCAGTGCACATCTCAGGAGACAGCATCAAGTAGCAGGGCACTTGAACAGTGACCAGCTTAATAAAATTATAATGAGTCTTGGTTAAGCTAAGCCCTGGAAAAGTTGTACCCATTTTGTTCTTCCTCACACTCTTTTATATAATATTGTTTTATTTTTACATAGCACTAATCACTACATAAAATGTATATGTGCACATTTGTAGTTATGTATGTATGCAGGTGAGGATATTTTAGTTTATGGTCTCTCTTGCTGTGTTCTGTAAACTGAGAGTAGAGACCTGGTTGGTTTTGCTCTGGACTGTGGTCCTACTACCTGGGAAAGTATATGTCACTGATTAGAGTACTCAAGAAATCTTTACTAAATGAATTGAAGAATATTTAAAATTCCAACAAATATTTCTATCTACTCTTATAAAGTTCTTCCTAATTCCTGTAGGTGAAATAAGTCATTCCCTCCATTCTTCATTCTAGAATATATCTCATCCATCCATCCATCCATCCATCCATCCATCCATCCATCCATTTGTTCCTCCATCTACTCATTCACTCATTAATTCATTCATGCAATGAGTATGTGCATATGCTTAGCACTGTGCAAGACATTGAAGCTGTAAGGTTGAATGAGACTCTGCCTTCATATTTAGACTAAATGAGGAAGCAGGAAGTCCAGGGCTAGGATAGAGACATGCACTGGCTTTTATGAGACCGCATAGGAAGAGCTCTTAATCCAGACTTGCAGGATCAGGAAAGGCTTCTGAGAGAAGAAATCATGTAAGCTGAGATCTGAAATGTGAGTAGAAGGAAATCACATTTTAGAAAGAAGAAACTGCATTTCCAAAGCTGAGCATCTAAAATAGAACACACCATATGTCAGGAAACTCTTTATTCATCTGGCAAATCCCGGCTAGTAGATAATAGAAAGTACCTTCACATAATAAGTACTCAATAAATATTAATCCCAGTGGTGGTATAGTTTCTCCATTGGTAAACATGATAATCATCCATGACAAATTACTCTGTGATTTTCTTACATTACTTTCAGAGCAACATAGCTTTCTCTCTTGGTATGTTAATACATGGTTGAAAGAACACTGATTCCTATATGTACTGTATTTTAAGTAACTTAAAGGATAGAATCTATATCTTCTGTGAACAGCCATTACTATACAACAAATCAAATATTAGTGGAACAGTAACTCTTGCTGTTGGTGGAAAAAAGACCTGAGTACAACCCAATGCCCATCCCAAACCCAGCCATTACATGTCTAAAAGGAAATCATCATCTATATTTATCTTAGAAGAAAGAAAACAGGTGCTTAAAATCTATCAAAAAGCTTTTACTGCTCTTTGAAGAAAACAATAAACTCAGTTATTCTTTCAGTATCCTGGGTCTTCCAGTATAGTCCATGCTAGTTAATACAGAATAACTTTGGGGGATTTCTTGGCCATCATAACTCATGGCTGATTTCTCCCTGCTCTTTATGATTTCCAGCCAACTCCCATCTGTTGTTCAGTTTCAATACAAGCCTGTCATGAAAGAGATTCACTGCCCATCTAAGGTTCAAAGGGGTAACACAAAAGCTGCAGACACATTTCACATCTCAATCTGTAAAACAAATGCAAATGCTAATACCCAAGGTACACAGGAAGCCCCTTGGAGTCAAAACCTGAGATCATGAAAAGACATACAAAACATGTAGCTCATTCATTACTTCATGCTAATACGAAACTAAAAAAATCAGTATGCAATGTAAGGGAGGGGGACTGTGACACAAGGTCAGATGCAAGCCTGCACAGCACTCAGCACTTGGCCTGGGCAGCCGCAGTCCCAGCCCAACACCTTTGCCATCAGTCTGGCCTATCCCTTCTCTCTTCTCATAACACACGTACAAAATTAGAAAGTTTAAAATCCGACCATTTTCCATAAAAATTGAGATTCTTAGGCCGGGCGTGGTGGCGCACGCTTGTAATCCCAGTACTTTGGGAGGCGGAGACCGGAGGATCCAGGTTCGCGGCCAGCCTCAGCTCTCTATCTCTCTCTCTGTCTCTGTCTCTCTCTCTCTCTCTCTCTCTCTCTCTACTTAGTGAGGCCCTCCGCAACTTCATGAGACCCGGTTTCAAAATAAAGTATAAAAAATAGGGCCGGGGGTGTAGTGCGGAGGTAGAACGCCCCTGCATACAATCCCGGTACCGCAAAAAAAAAAAAAAAAAAAAACAAATTGAGATTCTTAGTTTACCTTGGAGAAAATGGGCCTGATTCTTTGCTGCGGATACTCAACCTAAGCTGTCAGCACACACCCCCCCCACTCTCTCATTTGCCCAAATCCTCACTAATCCCTTTTAATCACACACAGCCTCTTCACTTGCTCACCTTACCTGTCTGATTTCTACAGGAGATTTTTATTTCTCTTCTTTTTTCGTGTAATGTATCACTTTGTGTCTGTTCTTTTAATTATTATTATACAAGTCTTCCCCTTTATTCACCTGCTAGCTCTATAAGAGTTCTCTGCTTTATTTTTAGATTTCCAAAGGACCTATAGTAGATGATCAACAAATATTTGAAGAAAAGATGATGCAAGAGATGAAACAATGTCACAGAGTAGAAGAAAGGCTGCCAGGAGTCAGAAGATATGGCTTTGCTGGTCTCATGCTTTGTGATCTTTGGCAAGACACACTTTCATTTGGGGATCTAGGTTTCCATGCTTCTGAAAATAGGGGAATTAGCTGGGATGATCATGATTTTCTTTTCATTCTAAAGGTTTATGATTCTAGAGTTTTTTAAAATGGATTTTTGTTCCAATTTCTATAAATTTGTCAGCTGGGTCCCCAAATCCCCACCATCTTCCCCATTGACTATGAGTGGGAAGTTACTCTAATTATAATTTTGCACAGGCAGGCAAGAGAGGATGTCAAGGCAAATAATACTCGGCACATTGTGAATGAGATTTTAAACCAAATATTTTTAGACCCTGTTCTTCCTTTGATGTGCCGTTATCTAAATCCTCCTTGCAGGACTCCTGTTTCAGATGTGATTTCGAGTTAATAATATGGTGAGAGTCAAGCAACTCTGTCTTCCCCCTAATGCAAAATAATAAAGGGGGAGAAAACAGGCATCAGGGAACTCGCGGTGAAGAATGTGCGGAGTCGTGTGCTTCCTCGTATTCTGCAGAGCAGAGACAATGCTCTTGCCTCATGAAAGATAAATAATAATAATTGCAATAAGCTCTTCTTTATTCCCAGCAGGGCTGTCAGAAGCTGAACAGTACCTTTTTGTAGTATTCGCCACTGGGGTCACATGCTCCCCGCTGTCTTCGGGAGGCTCTGAATCACTTCATAATCATATATTCTCTTTTCTCCGAGACTTGGGTAGAAGTCTCAAATAAAGGATGCAATTTCCCTCTTAATATGTACCCATAGAAATGTTAATTACTGTAGAAATATTAAGATATACGCCGGGCGTGGTGGTGCACGCTTGTAATCCCAGTACTTTGGGAGGTGGAGACCGGAGGATCTGGGTTTGCAGCCAGCCTCAGCTCTCTCTCTCTCTCTCTCTCTCTCTCTCTCTCTCTCTCTCTACTTAGTGAGACCCTCCGCAACTTCGTGAGACCCGGTTTCAAAATAAAGTATAAAAATAGGGCTGGGGGTGTAGCTCGGAGGTAGAACGCCCCTGGGTTCAATCCCCAGTATTGCAAAAAAAAAAAAAAGATATAAACATGAAAGGAAACATTAGAGTTAACATCATCTAAAATGCTGCCTGTAGACAGCTACTCTTAACAGTTCCAAATACAGACACAACACATATGGACATATGACTCTGAACAGGACCTCTGTCCTTTTGTCCAATAGCATCTTTCCTTTCCTACCAGCATTCTAACACCCTTATGGAGCATCATCTCCACCCCCAGGCATATAATTTTGGTAAGACGGCGAATCTGGGTGTTAGGGAGAAATACTATTTCCCCACTTGTATGTTCCTATGTGGTACTGTGTTCCTGGTCTCAGCACTGCTGGTGCCTTGACCCTGATGATTCTTTGTTGTGGCAGCTGTCCTGCTCATTGTAGACTGTTTAAAGCATTCCTGTCTTTTGCCCACTAGATGCCAGTAACACTCCTCTAATTTTGACAACCAAAATTGTCTCTAGACATTGCCAAATGTCTCCTGGGGGTAAAACTGCCTTTGGTTGAAAGCTAGTGGTATAATGACTGTCCTAGAATAAAATTTCAGGAGGGAACTCAGCTCCCTTTCTTAAGGAGGCAGGAACAGAGCATGTGTGGCTCAGCTCCTCCTGGATTCCCTTTGGGATCTACTGGCCTCCAGAGAGTAGATTATGTTCTCCTCTTAGGAATCTGAGGATATGTTAACTGGGGATTAAAGTTTGGGTGGTGGTTTATTTAACCAAGTGCTCACTTTTTTAAAACTGCATGAAAGTACAGATGTGTACTGTATGGTGTGTTTTTAAGGGTGTGTTTTGACTTTAACCTGGTGTGATTTTAGGACCTGGGATTTTGTTGAGTGCAAAGCTCCGTGAATAACCTTGGCACATCACCACAGTGTAAGGTGGTTTTATCTTCAGGCAATTGATTCTATCTCAGCAAAAATGGCCCATAAATAATGACCTTGGCAGGTGTCTGCTGCTGGGGCTCCAGGATGCACGCTGTCCCTGCGTGACTGCAAGCTGCGGCTCACTTGGCACTGCAAATGAGACAGAAAAAAAGGATTTGTTCTTTTTGAATATTGGTAGGTAGAAAAATATTTGCTGCTTCTGTTACTTTTTTTTTTCAGCTAGGCTTTCAGATCTGCACTCTGAACTGCAAATTGTTGAGTTCCACGTGGACTCCACCAGTGAATTTCAAACCTCAAAGTATTAGCACATGGCCTGAACAGAAAGTGCTAGAGCAGCTGCCTGAAATGCTATCCTTCGTTTTGTCCTCCTGAACTGCATTCTTGGCAAAGTTAGAGCTAACATCTTTGATTCATGCGCCTCTTCCCCATGTTCCTGCACCCCCTCGACTACCAGCACCACATGGTCTCAAAGTGCTTACGGTTTTGTTCACTGCACAAGTTTGTGCTTACATTTTAGAGATCCAAATGCTGATTTTACTCAGAAGGTTGAGTTTGGTAATTATTTAAAAATTATGTAGTCCTTCATTATAAAACAGATATATTGCTTGGTTGGAGGGAGAGAAAAGACTCAATGAAACTTTTGCAAAACTAAAGGCCATGAGAGTAATTAATGAGGTCTATGCCTAAAACAATATGTTTCTTAGAATCATAGTTTCCAAAGAAATGCTTTGAAACAAATAGGTTTCATCCATACCTTCAGAAAGAAGAAAGAAAATGATAAAAATAAATAAAGGAAAGCAACTAGCTGGGTATGGTGGTGCATGACTTTAATCCCTGTACTTGGGAGGCTAAAACAGGAGGATCCCAAGTTCAAGGACAGCCTCAGCAACTTAGTGAGACCCTCAGCAACTTACCAACACCCTATTTCAAAATAAAAAATAAAAATAAGACTGGGGGTATAATTTGGAGGTAGAAAGCCCCTGGGTTCAATCCCCAGTATCAGTAATAATGATAATGATGATGATGATGATGATAATAATAATAATAATAAATGAAAGAAGGAAGGAAGGCAACTAACTAAATTTGAGGAAGAGAATGAATTCTTTAATTTTAGAATCATAGAGGATACTCCAGAAAGATATGAAAAGAAAAATAATATTAGATCTTCTAGGCCACAATGAATGGATATTAAAAAAAAGCAATAGAAATGCTTCCAGGTCTCCACTCTTTTAAGGAGCATATACAACATAGAGGAATTATATCAGTTTTCACAAAAGGTACATAGGGTCTAATAACTTCTAATAGAGGAAGAGACACAAGATCTTATAGAGCAGTTTAAAGGGACTCTCCCACAAAGAGCAGGATTCAGGAGATTACTGCCTTTGAACCCTGCGGTTAGAAGTTCAAATAAAGCCTGAACAGAGTCGCAGTGCGCATGCTTGGGGAAACCCCTAAAGACCAGGACGTCTATAGCAAACTGTTTTCATAGAGAAAATTTGGACCTATTTGGGAGAACAAAACCAGGCAATCGATAGAGAAACTCAAGAATTACGAGGGAAACTGTCAAGGTGAAAGTTGCTGTGGCCTGGTGTGCAGAGACTGCTGTGACTTGAAGGATCGTGCTCCAGGAAGTGCTGACATTATGAACATATGGGGAGAAACGGATTTATAATGAAGACACGTGGTAGAGCACTAATCCTGTCCTGCCTGATCTGAATATGTCTCTGATAGAAGAATATCTCCTGTGTGGGATTATCCGATTTGGGGAAATAAAGATGGATGGATTTGTTTGAATATAGTACAAGTTTTCACAGTCCCTAACCCCTCATATTTCTGTCAGTGGCAGATGCAGACAAGACCAAATCTAGAAGAATAGGTAATAAAAATAAAGGTTGAGTCAGCAAGAAAAGGAGATAACAAGACACTCAAATCTAACAAATCCTGCTAGTTCTGCCCATATAATCTAGGAAAGGGAGCAATCAGGAACAAGGTAAAATGTTAAAGCTGAACATGAAAATGTTAAAGCTTTCTCAAAGGCATAGGAAAATAGCAAAGGGAAGTAAAGGAAGAATATGACAAATATGAAGCATGAAAGATCTGGAAAATTTAAAACCTCCAGGAAGACAATATCTTGGGGAGCACAAGGCAGAGGTGCTGGTCTTTACTGGGTCCTGGAACGTAATCTTCAAAATTTTAATGGAAGTATTAATTCATCTGCTGATGGTGATTCTGCAGCTGAGCAAATGTGGAGATGAGTTCAAACCCTCCCGAGCATCCTCAGGCTTCCACAGCCTGAAATATAATACACAAAAGCAGCGAAAGCAGCCCTGTGCCTGTGCCCAGGAGACCATGGAAATGTTGTCAATTAGCACAGAACCGCAGCATTAAGCAAGTTCTAGGGAGAGATGGTAATAAAGGAGTTTTGAATGTGCCAAATAAGGAATAATAAAAGCAGGTCACTGGAGAGAGCACAGTGCAAATTTCAAACTTTGCAAGGAAATAACAATATCACTATGTGTGGAGGTAAGCAGTGGAGAGGCACTTAAGAAAGAAAGATTGTTCCAGAGAGAGGAGATAGTGTTTTCAAGACTAAGAGTCATGAGACATGTCACATGTGGAGGACGCAATTAAGAATGGAATGTGGGAATGGTCAGAAATGAAGCCAGAGACCAGATTTTGTATAAAGGTATAAAGAGTTTAACCCAGAATAGGTACTAAGTATATGTTAAGAGAGGGCATGAAACCAAACAAATAAGAAAGAAAATACACGTGTGTGCACACGCATACATACACACACACAGCGTGTGCGAGCACATACACGTGCCTGTGTGTATGTATATATATGTAGATATATACGTATATGCATATAGATATATATGCATACATATACATATACATATACATGCATATGTACATGTACACACATACATATTTATACATACACACAGACATATATATGTATATATGTATGTATTGGGGATTGAACCCCGGGGTGTTCTACCACTGAGCTATGCTCCAGCTCTATTTTACTTTATTTTTATGCTTTTATTGGTGTATTTTAATTATGCATCATAATGAGGTTCAAAGTGATAGAAACATACAAGCACACAGCATTTGGTGTGTCTCTCTCTAGATCCCAACCAGCTCCCTCAGGGCCCCTCTCTGTACAAGTTATTGAGATTGGTATTGATAATTTTGTATATATGTACATAGCATTACTTGAATGTTTCCTTCATCAACTCTCCCCACCCTTAATCTCCTTCCACTGTTTTACTCTCTTCACACAGGGTCTCCCTAAGTTGCTGATGGTCTCATTAAGTCACTGAGGCTGGCCTTAAACCTTCAATCCTCCTGTCTCAGGCTCACAAGTACTGAGATTACGTGGGCATCACCGCACCTGGTTAAGAAAACAGATTTAATGGTGGCAACACTTAAAGCCTCTTAGGAAAAGCAGAAGCTAGTAATATTCATAGCAAGATTGATAAAAAGGGGGCTAAGGATGGAATAGGTTCTACTGAAAGAATCAAATAGCTATATAGTATATGGATCATTTATTGCTATGTAGCAGTGTGCCCTAAATTTCCGAGCTTTAAACATGCGTGTGTTTCACACGATTCTGCAGTTTGGATGGGCAGCTCCTCTGCTGGTCTAACTTGAGCTTCTGAGAGTGGCTGTGCTCAGCTGGCTGCTGGCTGGATCCGGGGGCCTATGTAGTCTCTTATCCTCAGTAAGACCTGGTGGAGCTTCTTTCCAGCGGAATACTCTCAGGGTTCCAAATGGGAAAAGGTACAGCTGCTCTTCCGCCACATTTCATTTGTCAAAGCAAGCCACAGTAAATTCCCAGCCCAGTCCTCTTTCCAGAGTGTCAGAAAGAGCAAGGACTGACCCTAAACACCTGAACTAAGATGGACAGACCAGTCCGTGACGTCAGCCCTTCTCCAGCTTACTCCGTTTCACAGTTCTATGAATGCTACTCAGAGGCCACGTAGTGTACGGACTATTCTTCCTTCCCCGCACAACTTTTCCTTTTCTGTAGAATTAACTTTTATTTTGTTTTCTTTGTTTACTGTATGCTTTCTTGGTTCATTCTTCACTAATTCATCACCAAACTCTCCCATGTCCAGTTAATCTCTTCTCATTGCATTTAGAAGCAGAAGGTATTCTTCAGTTTTTACTTCCTGAGCACGCTGTTTTGTGGAGAATTCTGTCTGGCTCCAACCCTATTGGCCAGCAGGACAGCTGTCCCTTTGAAATCTCCCTTTAGCCCTTTCCTGTGTTGGATTTCCTGCTTCATGAATCTTGCATCTTGTTCTTTGTCATCCCTTCCTACCTATAAAGCACATCCTCCAGTAACTTTCTCAAAGAATTCACAGAAGGTGTCTATGCATTAAAAAGTCCTTGTTCTACCTTGGCTGTTAATTGAAAACAGCCAAGATGCGAAATAATCTTCACTCAGAATTAAGAAATCATTGATTTGGTATCTTTTGCCTTTAAGCATTACTCTGGAGATGTTTTCTGTCTTTCTGGTCTTGACTGTGTGGGTACAAGCTGTGTTCTACTCTCTAGGACATTTTAGAATTTTCTCTTTTTATACTTTTCTTGTTTATTATAGAATTTTCTTTTTCCTTAATCTTCTGAAATTGCAGGTTGATATTCTTTGATTTGGATCAATATTCACTCATTACTCTGGGTATTTAAATAGCTGACTCAATTTTTCAAAATTCTGTGTATTTAAAAATTCTTTTGGGGAAGTTTTTCAAATTATTTTTTAATTTTTGAGTTATTTCCCCTCTATTTTTGTTCTCCCTTTTTTGTTTGTATTCCTATTATTTGGATGTTAAAACTGCCTGGTCCAATAAAATATTTAATATTTCCTTTATGTAGTCTCTCTTTTTTGTTTTCTAGGAAGTATCTTTAATTTTTTTGTTCAATCCTTTTCTTGAGTATTCATTGTTTTTATCATTTTTATTTCCATGAGCTCTCCCAACTATCCCCTCCTCATAGAGTTCTCATTTCATGATAGAATTGTTGCTCAGCACCACGAGGACTGAGTTTTATCTCCTCTACTCAGTCCAAGTTCTCATTTCTGGCACATGATAGGTCCTCAAATGATTGTTGAATGAACCTCTCCGAGGATATTTTTATATATTTTTGGAGGTTTTCTTTTCTCTGCCAAGTCTCTGTTTCTTCCAAAGTTTTATTTTGTATTTATTCTGGCTTCTTTCGTTGTACATCTGTTGATTTTTATTGTCTTTAAAAGCTGACTGGAAGCTCTCTAGACAGAGGCAGAACTTGTTGACAATAGATTCCTCATAGATTACTCAATTGGAATTTGAAATACTTGGACCCCATTTTATTTTTTTATATAACTATATATTATACTTTTTTGCTTGTATTATCCAAAATTATTATTTTTAATGTGCTTTTATTAGTGCATTATAGTCTCATATCACAATGAAAATCAAGTTGACAGTAACATAAATACACACAGCACTTGGTGCCCCCCCATCTCTCCTCCCCCCAACAAAGTACTGAGATTGACATTGGTATATTCTCATGTGTACACATGGTTGATGGTAGTAATCCCATTAATGAACTTCATTCTTCCCCTTTCCCTTCCCCTTCCCCTTCCCTTTCCCCTTCCCTTAGACCTCTTCTCTGACTCCACTGAGGCTTTCCCACCATTGTCTGGAGTCCCTTTTGTAACCCCATTACACTACTCCCTAGCTTTTGCATATTAGAGAAAACATATGACCCTTCTCCTTCTGTGATTGGCTGATCTCACTTAACATAATGCTGTCCAGGAAAGACCCCGTTTTTAAATGCACACTTAGTTAAAGTACAGTGTTCTGAATCTGGTGGGATATATTCAAATGTCTAATGTGAACACTTTCTAGTATTTGTCTCATTTTCCTGAACCTTCCTTCATCATTACTATAGTGCTCCACACAGAGTAAGTTCACATCAAATGCTTTATCTCTTACTTTTACCTTCCAAATATATTCATATAAATATCCAAAATCCACATTCAAGGACATTTGCTGCAGAATTCATTGTAAACAACCTAGATGTTGACCACTGTGAAAGGGTAGAATAAATGGCAACACAGTCATGGGGTAGATACTATACTGGTTATAAAAGGCATGAGGGAGACTTACATGTGCTTCTATGGAAAGAAATCTGAATTTTCTTTTAAGCAACATGAAGAACATAAAGATCATGTGTGGTGTCCCACTTCCATAAAAAATGAATAGGTAAAGAAATAATTTATCCTCTCCTGGGTTGTTGGGAGGGAAAGAACCACTACCTCTTTGTGTGATTTATTTGAGGTACTAACAAAATAATATATAAAAATAAAATTACCCTTGCATCTTCCTTACCTAGTTTCAAAACGAATTTTAAGTTATTTATTTATCTATTATTACATTTCAAGTGCTCTCTTACTCGCAGGCACATTGTAGGTGCTTTAAATATAAAGTTTAACTCTGCTGGGCATGGTGGTGCAGACTTGTAATCCCAGTACTTGGGAGGTTGAGACAGGAGGAGCGCAGGTTTGAGGTCAGCCTCAGCAAGTAGTGAGACTCTGATCAACCTAGCGAGACTCTGTTTCAAAATAAAAATTAAAAAATAGGGCTGGGGGTGTAGCTTGGAAGTAGAATGCCCCTGAGTTCAAGCCCCAGAACCACACACACACACAAATTAAGTAAAGTTTAACTCTCACAATTGAATATAAAGTAAATACTATTATTCCCAGTTTTTAGTCCAGGATACTGAAACCCAGAGATGTTAGATAATTTGCTCAAGTTTACTAGCTAAGATTTAAACCTACAAAATCTGTCTCCGGAACCTGTGCTTTAGCTAGTGTGCTACCCTATTTATCCTATTTATACTTGTACGTCCTGTCACTTTCAGGCAAAAGCATTCTAGCTGATATAAGATTGGAAGGACCAACTTTTATCACGAATATTATAGCGTTGGTCATTCCAAAGCAGAGGAGCTTTAAACCTGTCAATCAAACTGTTACTGGTTCTACTGTGCACGGTTCCTTACAGCTTCCTCTTTATTCGATCGTCATCTCACCCACTGGTATTTCAGTCCTATATCTGTATCCTCATAAAGGCTTAAGTTCCAGACATTTGTTTCTCTCACCTGGTGCTGAGAGCAGCCACAGAACATTTGTACCTAGATGCTTTTCCTGGAATCTTCTCTTCAGTAAACTGGCAGAATTGTCAAAGCAGGGGCTCAGCCTTGACTCAAGGAGCACACCCTTCCCGAGGCTCCCCTTGCCCTCTGAATGATGCCATACAGTTCCCTCACTTCAAGATGATAAACAACAATTTATTTAAATCATACCTATGCAATACCACTGGCACACTAAAGATATTTCATTCCTATACCAGCAAACTAGAATCATGTAACCCTAAACACTTTAGCTCCAGTTCTAGTTGTTATATTTTTAAAAGTTCTTTTACTTTTTTAAAATAAAAATGTTGTCAGTCATGGTGGTGCATGCATGTAATCCCAGTACTTGGGAGGCTGAGACAGGAGGATCACAGGTTCGAGGACAGCCTCAGCAAGTAGTGAGACTCTCATCATTTGCAGGAAAATGGATGGATCTGGAGAGCATTATGTTAAGTGAGATTAGCCAGTCACAGAAAGTGAAGGGTCATATATTTTCTCTCATATATGGAAGCTAGGGAGTAATGAGGATACAAGAGGGACTTTAGATAATGGAGGAGAAACGCCAGTGGAGCCAGGGAGGTGGCCTAGGGGAGGGAGGGAGAGAGAGAGAATTAATGAGGGAATCGCTTCCATTGACATTATGTATGTGAGAATGCCAATGCCATTCTCAATATCCTGTATGGAAAAGGGAGTGGGGAGGGAGCCATGGGAAAGCTCATCAAGTGTTGTGAGCATATATGTCACTATCACTATGAACTACCTTATGATATGAGACTATAATGCACCAATACAAGTATTAAAAAAATGTCTCTTTGATAGCCAAAGTATTGGATCTTTTCTCCTCTGCCCTTACTGCCCCTCGGTCATTGTTCTTTGCAATGTGGATTGCTGCATCAGAATCACTTGAGTCAGGGAATTTTCTGACTGCTACTCAAAAAATATTTTTCCATTATGATTCAGTATACATATCCAGACCCACCCACACCTACACACAACTATGCACACACTAATAACAGAAATGACATTTGTGGAAAATAATACTCTTGCTATGTATAATATGGCTGTATATTTTGCCCTCTACATTATATTTTGATTCCACTTAAAATATATTAATTTTAAAAACATATTCCTTTTCCTCTGCATTTTCATTTGTTTTGACCATATAATCATAATATAATCATCTTATGATATAATGTCTTTCACTGATCTCAAAAAGGTATGTCTGTAGTCTAGAAGACATACTTTGTAGTGTGTGTATGTGTGTGTGTGTGTGTGTGTGTGTATGTGTGTGTGTGTTACTGAGGATTGAACCCCAGGGGCATTGTGCTTCTAAGCTCTATCCCAACCCTATTTTATTTTTTTATTTTGAAAAAGGGTTTCACTAAGTTGCTGAGGATCTCGCTAAGTTGCTGAGGCTGGCCATGAACCTTTGATCCTCTTGTCTCAGCCTCCCAAGTACTGGGATAACAGGCCTGTGCCACCATGCCCAGCTGAAACAGGAGCATCACAGATTCCAAGACAGCCTCAGAAACTTAGAGAGAGCTTCAGTAATTTAGGAAGACACTGTTTCAAAATAAAAAGGTCTCAGGATGCTGCCTGGAAATAGAATATCCCTGAGTTCCATCCCCAGTACAAAAATTGAAAAAAAAATATAAATTTTTTAAATTTCTTCTGACAATAAAATAGTGTTAGAAAATTTCTTCAAGATTAAATTACAACTTTACATTAATAGTGGTGTATAATTGATCAAAGTATCTAGTGTATTACATGGTTTTATGTTTCTTAAACCTAAAACAAAATTATATTTCGGAAATATTTCCATTAAAAATGCAAAGCTTTGCAGGGAGTAGAAGGAGGCCTCCTGAACAATTCACATACTCAAGGATGATTGTTATTTATAACCCAAGTAAGACAGGATTCAGATCAATTCTACTTTTCTTCCCCATAAAAGTAAGCACTAACAAATTTTATTCACATACATGAATAGAAGATTTGTTGAACCTATATCATTCTATTCACTGAACTGTTTCGGAGTTATCTGAAAAAATCTATAATAAAACATTTGTATTAACCTATTAGTAGCTAACTTGATTTGGTCTGCCATTAAGAAAAGTGAAAGCAAATTATTAGAAATCATATAACATTACAAAGCTATGTTAGAATATAATTACAGTCATTCAAGTTCCTAATATATATACTCCAATATTTTAAGTTGTTCCATTATTTGGCATCCTAGAGATATTTACACCTGTACTCAATGTATGATAGTAAGATTCAGGATGGATGAGAAGATGTCTTTGACTTGTAAAGTAGGAGCAAAATTTTAGTGAGGGGAAAGATGGAGTTTTAGGAAATAGTATATTTGGAAACTGAAGATCTAAAACCTGTCCTTTTGACACTGTCTTCTCAAATATCTTAGAAAGTCTTTAAGGACTTTGAGATACTTTGGCAACTCACACTGAAGACCTCTGCCTTGGGGTTTGTAGATTTTTAAATGAAATTGTTTTGTCATATGCTATATGAATCACCAAAATTACTAGTTAAGGCCAAATTTTTCTCTCAAATGATTATTCTAATTTACACTCTCAACAGAAGTATGGAACAGTTCCCATTAGTACACATATTTATTGACACCTGGGATTGTAGATTTTAAATTGTGGCCAATCTGGTGTGCATAAAATGATAGTCAATTGATTTAATTTGCATTTCCCTTATTACAAATGAAGTTGAGCAACTTTCTTTGTGTTTATTGACCATTCAAATTTTGCACGTGTGCGTGCGCACGTGTGCGTGTGTGTGTGTGTGTGAGAGAGAGAGAGAGAGAGAGAGAGAGAGAGACTCTGGGTTATATATTTTGCCTATTTTTTATTGGTTGTCTTTTTCATTACTGATATTGAAATATTTTATATTTAGATAGAATCATTTGTTGGCTTTGAGCTGTAAATACCTTCTCCTGTTTCATACTTGTCAATTATGTTTTTACTTTTTATTATCTCTCAATGAATATAACTTAAGATTTGTAATGTGAAAAAATATATCATATTTTCTTTTTTGTGTTTTGTGATCTAAGAAATCCATTGCTATCTGAACATCACCAAGATATTCTTCTCTATTTTCTCCGGAAAGTTTGATTTTTCATATTTTTGTTCTATCTGGAAGTGAGGCTTATCTTTTCCTTTCTTCCTTCCTTCCTCCTTCCCTTCCTACCTTTCTTCCATTATCATTTGCTTTCTTTTCAATAATAAAAAGTTCAAGAATAACTTTTTGAAGATCTATAATTTTACTAAGATCCATAATTTTCACTAAGCTTCAAATGCCATAATACAGAATCCACATTGAGGTGGGTCTATTTATTTTGGGATTCTCTATTCTTCTTCTTCCCACTGTTTGTAATGGTTTTGATTTATAATGTCCCTTGAGACCTCAGAGAGTAAGCAGCCATGTTGGGGGTGGGGCTTGGTTGCTGAGGAAGGGATCCTGGGGTGTGGCTGTAGCGATTATATAAGATCCCTCCTCCCCTTGCTCTCTCTCTTGCTTCTGACCTCCAGGATGTGAAAGCAGAGCCTTGCTTTCTCCCTCTCTTTGCTTCCTGCCAACATGCCCTGAGCTCCACAGACCTGGCCTGACACGGCCTAACCTCTAACATTTCCAAAATTGTGAGCAAATAAATCTTCCTTCCTCTAACTTGTGTGTGGTCAGCCTTATTAGGTCACAATAGTGAGAATACTGTCTGAAACACTGCTCTGTTTTTTCCCTTATCCAACACCAAACTAATTACTATATTCTTTAGAGTAAGTCTTAACAATTATAGAACAAGTAACACAATCTTCTTTCTTCAGTTATATCCCAGTTATTCTATATAAATGTTGAAATTAGCTCATTATATTCCCTAGTGAAATTGTACTAAATTTAGAGAATAAATTTGATAATAATTTTGCTATAATTTTTAATTCAGGGGAATTTGATTACTTTATTCTTTTTATAATTTCTTTGTGTGTGTGTGTGTGTGTGTGTGTGTGTGGTACTAAGTATGGAACCCAGGGATATTCTTCCTCTGAGCTACACCCCCAGCCCTATTTTGTTCTTTTATTTTGAAACAAGGTCTCACTAAGTTGCAGAGGGCTTCACTAAATTGCTGAGGCTGGCCATGAACCTGCAATCCTACTATCTCAGCCATCCAAGTACTGGGATTACAAGTGTTCGCCACCGTGTCTGGATCCTTATAATTTCTTAACTTGGATGAATACTTAATTAAATTTGATTAGTTATTTCTAATATGGTATTTAGAAGTTTGTATGTATCCATGAATTTTAATATTCTACTTCAGTTCGAAGAAGTTCCAAATTCTTTTTTGATCTTTGCCTTGCTTCTGAATTACTTATAATTGTAGTTTTTAAATATTCTGTTTTCTGGAGTTGGGTTTTATGTTTTCATTTTTTGTTTGAAATCTAAATCAGTCATGGTGTGGTCAAACCACATGGTTTGTTTGTTGCTAATTTTTTTCAAATTTGTTGAAATTCCTTAATTTATACTAGTCCTGATTTCATCATCTGTAACATAATGCAGATAAAAGGTTAATCACTGTGACGATACAAAGGTAAATGCTTAATAAATACCTGTTATTAAGACAAGACATTGCTCCTAAAATCTACCTGGCTTTAGGCACATAAATACCCATCAGAAGCTGAGGGACAACACAAGGCTTTCACCCATGATTTAAACTGATGGAACACCAGTTTAGAATTGTTTAATTACACATCTGCTTTCAGGTGAATGCCTTTTAACATTTCCCAACAGACTTCTTAAAAGAGCAGAACACTACATTCCTAGAATACAAAATCAGAGAACAGTTTCAAGGAATAAGAGGTTCATTCCTTCAGCAGCTTGTAAAGTTTTCACCAGATTGATGCATCCTGTGCTTTAAGCTGCTTGCACACTGAGTTAATCTAGACAGTTTGAAGAGAAAACAAATAACACTTCAACACAAACATCTAGAAACAAACAACTTTTAAAATTCTTCTGTACTCTGCACAGCAATTGTGGAATCAATCTGATGTTCCAAATGTACTAGTCAACAAAATGTATATCGAAGGTTCACACCTTTGGATTATTCTCATGTCTTCAAGTACATTTTCTTCCAGAAAATATCACACAGTGAGTAACTTACTTCACAAATTAGGCAACATCATCTCAAAAGGTGTAAGAAAGGCCCTGATTAACTCAGACTTGAAATGCATTTCACTTACGATTTCTTCCCTGATCTATCAGGGTAGGATTGTTTCTTGTCCTACAGAAACCTCAGCTCCTCAAGGGCAGCCCTGTTTTGTCTGATTCTATGATCCCTCCACATAATGCCTGGTAAGTTCTCTGCACACTGATGACTTAATAAAGGCATGACCAGGGGCTGTATTTTAAGTCCATACATTCCAAACAAGCACATGAACTCTAACTAAACCTAGTGCAGGCTTCTAAAGAGGGAACATTTGAGACATACATTTGTTAAAAAGCACTCCAGAGTACCTTTTGCTAAAAAGAGCACAGGAAAAACCCTAAAGCCAATTGCATATCAGGAATGGCATCCATTAATCTCTTGTGCCGTGCAGCAGCATAAAGAGGTCTTTGAAAGGGGTTACCCTCAAAAATGGAGTCATGGTTTAATGTGTTTGGTTTGGAGCACCTTCTCTTCAGGAGCCAGCACCTGCAGCAAACTGACTGAATTGCTGCTTCTGGGAGCAGATTGGATAATGATACTGATGACATTTATGGTCCAACGTTTCAAGAATTAATTTACAGTGGAAATGGTTCTTAGTGCAGTGAATCCATCATTTCTGTGAAAGATTGACTCCTAGTTTATCAGCTATAAACTATGCAGGCCAGCTTAAGTCCTTTAGAAGGCAAGCATTATGGGCATGACTCACAGTCATTTGGGGTTCTATAATTCACTGGGAAGATATTTGAAATATGAAAGTATATGCCACTATAATAAAAACAGCATAAAACCTACCATGAGATTTGGAGGGAAAGGGAAACAGTGGGAAGATGTGTTCCAGATGCCCTCTGTGTCTCTTTTCCTCCTCTGGACAAATTTCTATGGAAGCCACAAAACCACATTCTTGACAATCCCCATATTCTACTTCAGTAGGACCCCACCAAAACATTTTATTCATTGAACATATCTTCTTGATCACTAACTTACAGCCATCCCATCTCTTTCTTTAGAAAGGATTTTTCTGAAAGTCTTTTAGGAAAATTCACATGAAGTATGTATCTTCATATTCCTTTGTGGATTTTTTTCAAAAATTTTCTCATCACTTCATTGCTAGTCTTCAGTAAAGACTAACAATATTCTAGAACATCTGTAATAGTCCCCAAGTGACTCTAAGTATCTGTTCTTTCAGGAGAAGATGGCTTTTTCTACTGAAAAACAAAAATACTAGGGATACACTGATAATAAACCCAGATTAATAAAAATTATGGGAAAGGAATTAAAGTAAGCTATTATTATTATTATTATTATTATTATTATTATTAGCGGTACTGGGAATGGAACCCAGGGGCATTCTACCTCTGAGCTACACCCCTAGCCTTATTTTTTATTCTTTATTTTGAAACAGGATCTCACTAAATTGCGGAGGCCTCACTAAGTAGCTGAGGCTGGCGGCAAACCCGGATCCTCCAGTCTCAGCCTCCCAAGTACTGGGATTACAAGTGTGCGCCACCATGCCTGGCTTAAAGTAAGCTATTATAACGTAATAAACTAGAACTAACAATTCCACTCGAAGGCTAGCTAATGAGAGCAGAGATACTGGTGTCATAATTATCAATACCTCT
This sequence comes from Glis glis, assembly GCA_004027185.1. Classification (NCBI taxonomy): domain Eukaryota; kingdom Metazoa; phylum Chordata; class Mammalia; order Rodentia; family Gliridae; genus Glis; species Glis glis. Next base: position 74,209 of record PVJS01000661.1, on the reverse strand, counting down.
TCTTGTCCCTGAATTAGACTTAGGATAAATTATTTGATTGAAATGAATGTGTCTTTAAATTAACATGGTGTTTCTCAAAGATTGTCTGAATATAAATAACATGTTTGGGGAGTAGGGGCTGGTCCAAATGATCACTAGGAAAGAGATACACTCAATTAGCTTTCACAAACCTTGTGTCAGAGTTCTACAGAAGCCTAATGGGTTTTAGTAAGCCTGGTAGTACTCGATTCTCTCCCTCATGTACATCTCCCTCCTCTCCTAGCCCATGGTTAATTCTTATGGTTAAATCTATTGAAATTCAATATTAAATCTATTGTAATTCAGTACACAACAAACTTTAGGGCTGTTTTGACCCCCTAAAAAGGAAATTATGAGTTGGAAAATGTTTATATATATTTATTTACACTATTTTATTTTCATTATTGAAGTGTCCATTTAGAAAATAATTGAAACTCTCCAAAGAGTAAAAAGATACTTGGGACAATGAATTCCATAGTTCACTCACCCAAATATGCTGTCATTCTTTGTATGTTAATAGCTAGGGATATGTAGCACAAGTACTATGCGAAAGAGTTTGCAGCATTCTATGGAATGTCATTTTGAACATTTACCAGGAGCTAATGCATGAAGGTGGTGGAAAAATACCACCTATGAGAATAAAAGTTTGTCGTATAACTTATCAGCAAGTGATCTGGCTCAGTGGGTAAAGCCAGAATGGACATACCAGAGATACTCAACCCTTTATCAGTGTTTCCAAGCGCCACAGAAAATATAACACATGAAACTGAATACTTGTGAGTTTAAGAATTAGCCTCCAGGAGGAGTAGACAAGCAGTTAGAATTCTATGCATTTGAGCTTTAGTAAGCTGTAAGTTTTGACACAGCACTCTTCTCTTGCTGAACACTGATTTTTTTTAAAGGATGGTTTTACCTATCACAATCTAGGAAGAATTAAAAATGATCTTGCTTATGCTGGAATAGTCAATAAATCTAAATAGATTGGAGAGAACTATGATTGAAATATGGTTATAGACCACTTATGCCATGATTGTACATGATTTCAAAATACAGCTCAGGTATTTTTGTAAGGATTATTAGAAAATGATTATTATAATACTCTTATATTAGATGCTTTCATATTTTATTGGTATTTCAGAATTAATTTTTCAATATTTAAGAATTAATTTTTCATCTTAAAATGACATTACCAGTTATTAAGTTAAAGAGTGAAAGCCAAAATTCAGAGCAGAGATGGGGTGGAAACAATCTAGTATCTGGTGTTGAAATAAGATTTCACTAAAACTTTTAACTAACCAAAATAAAAGTAATAATGATTTTGTATACTTTATTTAAGTAACTTTAACAATAGAGCATTCTATAACTTCCTATATGGACGTTAATATCTGGTTGGAAACCAGAGTTTGTCAGCAGTTTGAAACCATTCATTCTGGAATTTTGTTCTGCTAGGCAGAAACAAAAAGAGAGAAATTCATATACTTATATTTTTCTCTAGTTCTTCCTAAACCCAACTCTGTCTTTAGTATTTTATCTTTCATTGTTATTCAAACATCTTAAGCTAAACAAGACTATCTTTTGGGCCAATAACTTGTCATATTTCTAGATTATTAATAATTTAATACAATGTGAAATTTTTCTCTGAACCTCTCTCTCAGCATTTTGTATGAATTCTGCTGGCTATTAACACATAAAAATAATGGTCTCAATAGATCTTCTACATACAAGGAACTGAGTTCAGAGCCTAGTATACATTCTGTATAATCCTAAAACAGCTAGAGGAGGTGAGTTTTGAGAGCCTGTGTTGACTGAGGAAGATAAAGTGTGAAGAGAAAAAGTAGCTTGATTAATTTATAAACCAGCTGATGACTTGACCAAGGTCCCCCTTACTGCAAAATTTATTCCTTTACTTATATGATATACTATTGATTTCTACACTGTTTGTTATATAAGAAACCACAAAAACCACTGGTCTTGGTAACACACACCTGTAATCCTAGTACTTAGGAGGCTGACACAGGAAGATTGTGGTTTTGAGGCCAGCCTCAGGAACTTAGCAAGACCCTCAGCAACTTAGTGAGATCCTGTTTCCAAATAAAAACTAAAAAAGGCTGGGGGTGTATCTTGGAGGTAGAATGCCCCTGGGTTCAATCCCCAGTACCAAAACAAAAAGAGAAAAAAGGAACCATAAAAAATGTCCCCAGTATGATATTTTAAAACTCTTCAAGTTGTCAAATCACATCTTGAATTTGATGGGAAATACTGGCATGAATCCTGGGAGCATCGAGGATCCTAGAAACTTGATATCATTTAACATTTCTATCCTGGCCAGAAATCTCATTGGAACAGTTCTACTTTGATGCTCTATTTTTGATGAGTTAAGCTGTGCATCCTGTTTGACACTGTTGTGCCAAACAACAGTGCTGTTGCTATGCTAACTTTAACCAGCTGTCACATTTCAGCCCAGAGGTGGGTGAGATGATTCTTGTTTATATGTAATTCCAAAAAAGCTTTTAGATGCTTTGAGTTGGCAACATGGTCAATAAAAAATACATTTATATTTCCAGCATAGCAAGCCTGAAAGATTTTCAAAATTCTTCATGCAACTTTATAAAAAATTTCTTTCCAGCTTTCAAATATGGAGAGACTAACTATAATTATTTCTAACTTTATTATTTAGCATATAATTGTAAAGATATGACTCTGTAGCAGATACTTATTTTCAAGGTGAATTTATTCTAAATTTATTTGAGTATTCATATCATATATCCTGTCTGTCTGAGATTATAACATTTAAAACAGGATGGGTATTTTGATGTAAAATTAGACATAGAAACAAATTTGAATTCCTCCAAAAGAGGTCTACTTTTGTCTACAAATTGATGAAACTATACAAATGTATTCAATGGGCATTTATTTTATGCCTTCTATGTGCCTGATGGAAGACTAGGTGATAGAGATTCAGAGAACAGTTCTGCATTCAGGAAATGTATAACTTAGTAGAAGCAAATAAGTAGATATACTTTTAATATTCTTTAGTTAAAAACTCACATTTCCTCCTAAAATGTGTTAACAACTAAAGTCAGCTGAGTTTGGGTTTAGTTACTCAGGAAATAATCTCAATTCTCCTGTCACTTTCCTGTGTAAGTAGCTCATATTTGCAATTTCTGTTATCCCTATTCAGAGAATATGAAACCTAACAAGTGATTTAAAAAATAACCAAAAAAATCAATAATTTCTTCAATGGGGAAAATAGTACAGCACCTTAGAAATCAATCTCTTCATCATCACAAAACGAACCACCCAGTCAACCACATGTTTTACTTGGGTTTTTGCTTCTCCACGAGTCCAGTTAGCATCTAGAAACAGAATTGGTTTAATTAAAAGGAATTATCCTCAATGATAAATTAATGCTCTTGTTGTGATATTTACTTTAATTTGGGGATAAGTGTTTTCATAGAAAAAAAGATACTTATTTTAAATCATCCATTACTTAATTGTAGCAATATGGTTTTGTCACAATCAGAATTCTTAAAATATATTATTTGTAACATAGTTGCTTAGGAAGATAATATCTACCTTTAGTAGCTATTACCTTTAGTGAACTGAATATGAGATTGTAGTGCTTTACTTTTTAGATCACTTTTTTTTTTTTGCGGTACCGGGGATTGAACGCAGGGGCGTTCTACCTCCGCGCTACGTCCCCGGCCCTATTTTTTATACTTTATTTTGAAACCGGGTCTCACGAATTTGCGGAGGGCCTCACTAAGGAGAGAGAGAGAGAGAGAGAGAGAGAGAGAGAGAGCGAGCTGAGGCTGGCCACGAACCCGGATCCTCCAGTCTCCGCCTCCCAAAGTACTGGGATTACAAGCGTGCGCCACCACACCCGGCTTTTAGATCACCTTTTAACTGAGCACACAACGTGCTAACAGAAGGAAAGTGTTAACATTTAATTGCCTGTGAAATATTTTCAAGGAGTTAGCTTTGATGTGAAAAAAATAATAGTTGCTTAGAGAACTGTAATGCTGTAAGCTTGAGACATCAAACCTGATAAAAATCCTTTGAATTTTAAAAGAAGGGAAATCACAATAAATAATCCTTAAAATCCATGTCTGATAATACAGAGCTTTCATGTTCTTCATTATCTACTAGTTCCCATTTACTTTGATACTCACCTGTCAGTTATAGCATCATTTGTATTGTAGTGATTCATCCAGCATTGGTAACCTAATAAGCCATTTCCAAGGAAAACATCAAGAAATTGTAGTTGGTACATGCTCAAGCTGAATTAACTCAATGCTATTTGTCCGGATGGAAAGTTAAAAAAAGGCATTCACTCAGTTAAAACTTTCTAAATTTTTGATGGTTACATATCACGTAACCTGAACTGGATTTTGATGGTTACATATCACGTAACCTGACTGGATTTTGCTCTTTATATCCAGATGTCTGGCATCATGCAGACACAACCTCAGTGGTTCAGTCAGTCAACGACTTTCACTGAAAAGTCCCCTTGTGCTGAACAACACAGTGAGGGATGAAGGACATCGCCTGATGCATGGGCTATTATAAAACCCTCTTAATTAGTCCTCCCGATTCCACTCTCTCCCCATTCTGAACTATCAGAATACTAAAATGCCATTTTGAAAAGCTTAGTTATTGGCTCAAAATATTTGCCTTGCCTCAGATTTCCACTGAACTCCGGTTGCTGTAAAGGACTGTAATAGGAGAGTTTACAAGAACCCTACTTGTAAATTGATCATGTCACACACTCTCCATGTGTGTAAGTCCTTCCTTGGCAACTGTCTGGAGTTGGTAACACCCAATTCGTTGAGCTACTTTTATGCTTAGTTATATATAATGTATATCAGACCCCAAAATAGTTTAGGTACCTAGCAATCACTCCATGAATGGAGGTAACTGTTGTCTACTTAAGGTATTAATAATACATGTAAAACCCAGTTTCTAATACATGGAGTATTTAATAAACATCTTTTTAAAATGTTTTTTAAATTTATTTACTATTTCTTATTATAAAAGATATATGTACCCATTGTAGAAAAATCATAAAAAAGAAAATACAATCATTCCCTGTACACCACTTCAAAGTAATTGCTGCTTTCACTTGAATATAGTGGTTTTTCTTAGCCTTACTGCCTACTATATTCCTTCCCTCTAAAATACCACTGATTATAAGATATATAATTTGAAAAATATTTTTGAGTGTAAAAGGAATCCTACCCCATTGAATGTAGCCAAATGCTGTAAATTTCAGACTGATACTATAAATATTGCAGATTATGTAATGATGTTCACTGAGAAAATGCACTGTTGTTTCTATTGCCACTACTGCTGTTATTTTTTATAATTCTTTTTTGTTTTGAACAAACTGAATAAATTGCCTTGAGGAAAGATAGGAATCAAAAATGTCTCTAAAATTTGGGGCCACAAAATGAATGAATTATGTAGGAAAAGATGAGTTCAATTCTGTCCATGCTGAGATTACCATCAAAGGGGAAATGTTTTGTTGGCCATTGAAAATATGAGGGGGCCACTGAAGAAAAGCCTGCAGATTAGCATTTAGATGTTTAATATGATTCTTTTAGTTGCGGATCTGTTCAAGCTAGCTCATATAGAGTTCAGAAGAGTTAATAAGATTAATCACTTGGCCCATGAGTACTAAAACTGAAGGATGTTTCTGAAATCAAGGTGACTCCAAAGATTCCCATATCAGGAGTTTATGAGTCTTCATCTAATTCTCAACCATTGTGTTACCTTTCATGAATTATCACTTGATGAATATTTGTTACATATTAGACGCTAGGTCAAGAATTACCTCATGTAATTCTCACAACTCCTGTGATTTATAGTCTATCATCCACATTTATAAGTTAGCTGAGATCTAAAAGAGTAGGAATTGCTAGGTGAAGTAGAAGAAAGAAGAGCATTGCAGACAGAACAGAAAGTGGAAAGCTCCTTTGGCAAGAAGGGACATGATGGCTTATAGAAGTTCCTTCTGTGACTGAAGTGGAGAGAAAGCAGGGACTTGACCAGAAAGGGTTAATACTAGAAAGGTAGATAGGAGTCTGGCATGCAAAACCTGTGGATCATGAATACAGAGTTTCTTCTGTTGCTACCATTCATGCAATAAGCTGGGAGGGAAAATAAAATCATTGACATGATCACATGAATATTCTGCAATATGCAGAAGAGATCAGAATGGTTGTGTTAGTCAGCTTTCTGATGCTGTGACAAATATCTCAGAACATTAACTTAAAGGGGGAAAGATCTATTTTGGCTTACAGTTTCAAAGGTTACGGTCCATGGTCAGCTGGCTCCATTGTTGTGGGCCTCTGGCAAGGCAGAACATTGTGGCAGGGAGCACCTGATAGAGCAAAGTTGCTCACCTCATAGCGATGGGGAAGCAAAGGGAGAGGGGGTGCTGATGGTCAAAATACACCCTTCAAGGGCATGTCCCCAGTGTCCTACTTTTTCCAACTAGGTCCAACCTCCTAAAGTTTCCATCACCTCCCCATAGTCAATTAAATGATGAATCCATCCATAGACTAATCCACTGATAAACTCAGAGCACTCATACTGCAGTCACCACCCACAGGCCCCATCTCTGAACTCCGCTGCACCCGGGACCAACTCCTCAATACATGAGCATTTGTGGGGCATTTCAGATCCAAACCAAAACAGTGATATTTTGCAAGATTTTGTTTTAATTAAGAAAGTCCCCACTCATACTGGTTTAATAAAAAGATCTTTTGCTGGCTCCAAAATGGTTAACTGTAGCCAAGAGCAGACATTTTAGGACCCAGTTGCTCAATGACATTTCCAGGTATATATCTCTGTGTGCCATAGCTCTGCTTTCTACTGTGTTCACTTTACTTTTAGGCAGGATCTCCTCTCCTGGGAGTGACATGATAGCTGGTAGCCTTGAGGCAAAATCCCATATATTATCACCCAGAGAACCTCCTTTTCCCTATAGTTCCAGCAAATATCCCAGGACTGTCACTTAATGAACAACCTGGGTCCCACATCCATCCATAAAACAATCGTTATGGCCACAGAAGAGGATGTACTCATGGCCAGGGATGAATGACTGCTCGCATCTGGAGCCAACTTGGACTGTCAATCCCACCTGAACAGCATGACCTGAGAAGAGGAAATGGACAGCCCCCACAGGAAAACTTGAGTGCTGTACTCAGAAGTAGGAGATCCAGAGTAATTAGAGAGGAACAGCTTCAGAAGATCTTATGACATTCTCAGAAAGTCCAAACATTCCCATAGTTTGGATTAAAGGTAGAGATTTGAGAAGTCTTTAGGAGAGTAAATCCATAGGATTTTGTAATGAATTAGATAAGAGGGTAGGGAGATAAGAGGAATATGATTTAAATTTCATGTTTATACAACTAATGATGTCATTCCCTGGGGGAGTCAACACTGAAAGGAAACCAAGTTTGGAGGTAGAGAAAGAGGGTAAGATGATGAGTTTAATTTGGAATATGTTGAGATGGAGATGCCATTGAGACTTCTGGGAGATTTTAAGCCGGTTGGACATATAGGACAAAAGATCGAAGAAGAGATCTGGCATAGACCTATAAGCTCACCCAGGACTGAAACAGTCCACTGATTCGAAGCTTATCAATGACCATGGACAGTGATAGAAGCAGAAAGCTGTGGAATGGGTGAAAAGTAAGGAAATGGACACAGACAGTGTATGCTAGTAATTCTAGTAGATTAAATATGACTACAAATTTATTACTGTTTCCTCCACTGAAAAGTGGAGTTCAATTTGCTTCTCATTGATTCTGGGCTGGCTTTAGTGACTAGCTTCACCAAAAGAATTTAGCAGAAATAATGTTCTGGGACCTCAAATAAGAAGTCACAGGAAGCCAGGCGTGGTGGCTCATGCTTGTAATCCCAGTACTTGGGAGGCTGAGACCAGAGGATCCGGGTTCACAGCCAGTCTCAGCTACTTAGTGAGGCCCTCCGCAACTTAGCAAGACCCTGTTTCTAAATAAAGAATTAAAAAAATAGGGCTGGGGGTGTAGCTCGGAGGTAGAATGCCCCTGGGTTCAATCCCCAGTACTGCAAAAAAAAAAAAAAAAAAAAGAAGAAGTCAAAGGAAACCTTGCAACTTTTGCCTGACTTTCCTGGGACACGTGTGGTGAAGAAACTCAAATAGCTAGCTGTGTGTTCTTGGGCAAATTATTAGACTCCTGAAGCCTAGGTTTCCTTATTTGCACAGTGATAAATAGTCAACAATTGCTAGTTGCTGCTTTATCATTATTTTCAAATTAATCCATATTGAAGTAAATTAAGTGTCATAAATAGAAATAAGATTTGTCTTATTTTTCTACTACAAAAGGTTATTTGCATAAGATTTTAAGATTAATAATTTTAGTAGTCACTATTTATAATTTTATCATAAGCTAAATCACCAATCAACTAAAATATCTATCATAGGAATTCTCAAAGAAAAAGAAATTCTCAAATTTGATGTCCTGTGCTTTGGGGACAATGTGGGAATGTTCCGTGGTGATATTTTCAGAGGTATTTTGCCATTTGAGCAGGGCTTTTCTGAAGTTACAAATAGCTGCACACTAATATCATTCCCAGAAATACCTCCTCCACAAGTCAGAGAATTAAATTACCACTTTAACCTAGTAACTGTTATAACTCCAAAGAGAGAATTTCAGGAAATACCACTCTCAGATTAATTATTTTTAAGAATGCTATATTAAAGAGGAATTTATGGGTATTATATAGCCATTAATTCTGTCTGACTTGCATCTTTCAAATGAGAGGAAAATAGAGATAATCAAGACACTCTGTGTTGTACAGAGCTTGCTTCCACACACCACTTACCAATTTCCATGATCTCATTGGTCTCAGTTTTCATTTGTACCTTAGGGAGCTTGTGTTTTCCCAGGCATGAGGAAAAAAAGAGGCTCTTTTGATTAATTTCCTGGGAACCTCCTCCCCATCAGAATCCTCTCCTTACTTGAATCTTTTGTTGGTTTCACTCCTTCCCTCCGCACCCACACTTTCTTGGTATAAAAAGACTTTTCTGGGTCTGCACCATCAGAGAAGCAATTTCCAAAGACCTCTTATCCAAAAAGAAGTATATAAGATGGGCATGGTGGCGCACACTTGTAATCTCAGTACTTGGGAGGCTGACACAGGAGGATCACAGGTTCAAGGCCAGTCTTGGCAACTTAGCGAGACCCTATTTCAAAATAAAAAGGGCTAGGGGTGTTTCTTAGAGGTAGAATGCCCCTGGGTTCAATCTCCAGTACCAAAAAAAAAAAGTATTTATTGCTTCAAATGATGTGTTAGATTGGGCCATTTACTGAGTGGACACCAGCCTTTGGTATTAGTACATTTTAAAATAAGATTAATTGCACAGCCTGGCAAGGAGAGTATTGCTTTTATTCACACATTACTCACCATTTACATTAAATCCAGATCACTGGAAAAGCTTTAAATCATTTGAATCATTATCATATTCACTGAGAATATCAAATACTCAAATAGTATTTGATATTAATAGTATTTGATGAATAGCAAAGTTATAGAAGCACATGGGATTTGATAAGAAAAAACTTTCACTTGAATTAGAAGTATCATTACATTTTCTGCTTAGTTTTATTAAATGAAACAGAATATGGTTATGCATTTAAATCCTGAACTTGAAAAAAACAATATTTGAATACATTTCTCCTTTCTAAGGACAACAAATCCCCAACCTCTCTCTAGAAATATGAAAAGGGGAAAATGTACCTGACACAAGATCTAACAAAAGTGAATAACTCAAACTTATATTGTAACCATATATGAATCTCTGTCATGCCGTCTTGAATTCTGCTCGCCTAGAACCCTCACACTCCCAAGTGATGGGTAAAGACTTACATGTCCTTAAAGCCAGCGGCCCATATCAGGCCAAGGTACTAACAGAGTGGCAGTGGCCACAATCATTTTTGTTTTTTAGCTCAGCCCTTCTTTCTCCCTTATCAAATGATTTAATTTCTTTAAATCTGATGACTAGACAAGAAAAACAGAGAGAAGGAGAGGCTCTAGCAAAGAGCCCGTATGCTCTGCTTGATTAATATGCGTAGCCACAAACCCCCAGCAATTTCAAACCAAGGGACAAATTAGAGGGCGAAATAAGCATCTATCTTTGCTCTGTTAACAACTGTTTTTGATGCTTCAGGGATATTTTTTATCTATCTCAATAATAAGTTTGTGAGGATTATCCCCATGATTGTCTCTACCTAATTTTCTACTTAATCATTTTTCATCTCAATTCCTTCTGTGAGCTTTAAGGTGAGGAATAACAAAAGGCGCATGCCCATTTCATATACACACATATGATTGATAAGAGTTAAAAGGTTGTAAAAATGAGGGAGACAATTTCAAATATGTTCTACTTTACTATAATTTGTGTAAGTTTTCTTACATTGGCACTCTAAACCTACAAAAAATTTGCCCAATTCCTTGAAATAGTTTAATAACATTATTAGTATATTAGTGTATCAAGATATCTTCAGGCAGGTAGATAAAGTAAATAAGACTTAACACATAATTTATAAAATATTATAAATAGTAAAATGATATTACATAGTCTTTTAGCTTAAGCATGTGTTAGTGTTCTGAATAATTTCATTTTCCCATTTATACACATAATTTGACATTATATGGTATATTAATAAGATAATGGAAAAGTTTTCATTTAACACACTCCCTTGAAACACGTTCAAAATTGAAATGTGACATTTTCATTTGTGACATCAAGACTTGACCTTGGTCCATGAGATGGTAAACATTCCGATCTATCTATAAAGCCAACTGCTTATTTTCAGCCCACCTTTAAAGATTTCATGTTAATGGCTGCTAATTATAGTAGGGGTGTTCTTTTAAACGGTCAAGAACCAAAATATTTGTTTTAGTAAACAATTTTATTTATGGTGGAATTTCCAAAATTTCTTATATCTTGAAATTATCCACAAAGTATGATTTAGTGCTTACATTGAAAAGATGCATTTCTTATAAGAAAAGATAAAAATATATACCATTAGGCAGTATTGTTATATTTTTATTTAATACAATATAACAAAAGGTGAAAGAGAAAAGCAAAAGTTAAATATATTTTAAATTCCCTGTAACTGATTCCCAGCTATTAAAATGTCTTGAAGAAAAAAATAGAGATCTAAACACCAAAGATAATATTTTGATAAGCAATATTTATAAAAATACATACATATATATATATATATATATAAGTTAAGTATTGCAACAAGCTACCTTCAATGAATTGCCCCTATCAGAAATAATATTATTGGAACTATGTATCTAAAGCAAAGAAGAAGAAGATGATAATGAAGACAAAGATAAAGAAAAAAAGGAGGAAGAGGAGGAGAAAATATTAATTGCAATCATAACTTTTAGTTAAATACACTTTCTTATAAAGTGGCAAGATAATATATACAAATTTACAACTGAACAGAAATCATTATATATACAGGTTGTCTTCATTTTGGACATGTTGGGCCTCCTTCCTCCTGTGTAATAGGCCTTTCTGGCAGAACTGATCTACACTAGATATTTAGTTCATAGCACATGATAGATAAGCCTAGAACTAGAAGCCCCTGGCGTCGCAGGCTGTGAATCAGTGCTGACAACTGGAGAGAGAGAAGCCGGGTCCTGTAGAGGCAACCCAGGTTGCTCCGGAGAGGTGATCCGATCCACGATGCTGGACAAGCAATCCAAGCTGGATAAGGAGCTTTTGTCTGTGACATATACTAATGATACAAGGAGAAAAGCATTAAAAGAAATTATTGCTAGATAGACAGACTTGCGTATTTGCCCCTTAAACTGTAGGTCAATTCTTTTGACACCAGAGGTCAGGTGATCACAGAAAACCTGATGTAGAAATTTGCAGCAAATATCTGGCAATTCCTGAGGATGGGGGTGTGGAGTGAAGAAGCCCCCTGGTAATATTTCAAACAAAAGTGTGTGTGTGTGTGTGTGTGTGTGTGTGTGTGTGTGTGTGTGTTAGAGCAATTTAGAGCAGAAATGTTATTTATTTTACTCGGCCAAAGCCTCCACATCACTTTCATTCCTTTTACTAATACTGCCTGGAAGAACAGATTCTTCTTTGATAGACTGAATTATGAGGTTGAACTGGCCTTTAAATGTCTCGTGGTTAGCCATTCTTACCATTGGATACATCAGGACAGTAGACGCTGTCAAAACTGCTGCTCTTTCTGGACCAGACAGGACTGTTACATTCTGGCTATAATACAAGACACAAAAGAAATTCATTTTCAGGTCTTGTCAAAGGATGCTTTGACTTAAAGTAAGGCAGTCTTGCCCATCAGGTCTGTAAACTGACCACTCTCAGTCACCTTCATTGCCTTGATTTAGGAAGGGTTAGCCCTCTCCAAATTACCAGGGCACGGAGGTCAACTTCTGTGTTGGAAGAAGAGGAGAGCAGCCGCAAGGAGAAGAGGGGGTGGAATTTAGCAGCAATGTGCCTTGGGTTAACCATGCAAAATGGATTGGAGGAGAAGGAAGCCACACTAATTCGGGGAGAGAATATTTTCCCAGGGCAAAAACACATTAAAACCTGGCAGCATTGGAGCGGACGCCCTCTGAAAAGAATGCATCAACATCTCCTTCCAGCCAGGCCTCAGTAGATCAGGGACTGGGGCCACGCGGTATTTCTTTCTATTTCTTCATTAAGTTATAAACTGGGGGGCAGGGGGAGTTTCGGATAGTTGTCTTTAGATGTGAATGTATGGCAGGGTCCACTGGTGGTCTATTTTGGAAATAAACTGAGTAATGGAGAAAACATGTGATCATGCATAACCACCTATCTCAGTGCAGATCTAGTGCACACCTAGAACCTGCGAGGAAGTCAAACTAAAATCCTATTCGACAGTGGTTTCCTGGCCTCTTTCTAAAGGTGGACAGCTCTCTTAAAGCAACTGAACAGTTGCCTCTGCCCCACCCCATTTCACTACACTTGGTTTAAATGGGGTATAAAGGATTTCTAGAAAAGATTGGGCGGCTGGGAATAGGTACCAGAGCTGACTCACCATGCCATCCGAGCAGTTGGAGGTGGGGCTGGTGGGCTCCGAGCAGCTCTGTCCCGGCAGGCTGTAGTAGTTCTGCACCTGCTCTCGCAGCAGCTCCTGCAGGCTCTCGATGTAGCGGATGGCGTTCCTGAGGATCTCCACCTTGGGGAGCCTCTGGTTGGGGTTGGTGGTGGTGCACCTTTTGAGTGTCTCGAAAGCCTGGTTGACCTTCTTCAGGCGCCTCCGCTCGCGCATGGTGGCCGCCTTCCTCCGGTCCATGGTGGTGGACTTCCTCTTGCACGCTTTGCAGGCCCACATGAGGCAGTGGCCAGCCTGGTGGTGGCCGGTGGGCGCTCGCACGTGCTCGTCCTCGTCCGAGCCCTGCAGCTCCGCTTTGTGTGCCCCGAAGGCAGCCACCCGGGGCTCGAAGTCGTCTCCAAACTCACCCTCAGGGGACGGGATACAGGAGCTGTTGTAAAAGTACTCAGAAGGTGAGAACTGGCAGCCGTCCATCATGTCCATCCTGCGAAGGGGCAGGGGGTGCACCTGGACCTGGACGGCGGCGGGAGAGCGAAGGGAGAAACGCGAACCTGGGGCCGCTGCAGGCTGGCTAATCCCGGTGGAGCTCAGGGGTCGGTTTCTCTGGTAATTAACAAGGGCAGACGCCTGTCGGCCTGGGTCGGCAGGCTAGGGTTGGGGCTCTTTATATATTCTTGGGGGGTGGGGGAGGGAGGCTGGCCCCAGTGGCCGGGCACTATTAGCATATCCCACCGCAACCCCCACGGGGGCTGTCTGGGCAAACCTCCGCCTTTCCTCTAGAGACAATTTGCTGTTTACTGCCCCTTTTTGACGCTAATGGTTTTACTGCATTTCTGCTGGGTTGGGCTCCCCAACCTGTTCACTTGCACTTTCTAGATAACCTAAACCAAAGGATCCCTTAAAGAGGGCAACAAACAAAAGCAACGGCAAAGGAAGGAACCTCAACTTATGGCAATGGCTTGCACATATAACGACAACAACAATGATAATAGAACTCTCCACTTTCAGCTGAAACCTAAAGCTGACCTTCCCTCTCAATCTTGAACATGAGGAATCACCTTATTTCCCCCCTTCACTCAGCCAGTGCTTGCTAAACACTCGAAGCGACACTTTCAATGATGGAGTGAATCTAGAGTTTATTTTTTACACTCTGTTTCGCATAGATTACAGTGAGTAAAATTCCTATCAGGTTGTCAATTCATAGGCCCTGGGTTGTTGGGAATAGGTGGGGAGTTTCCTTTTCTTAAGGTAGGGCTGACTTGGCATTCTCCCCTTATTTCTGCCCACCTAAAAGGAGATGGGCTTAGGAGAGCCAGGCGACTGGGCACATTCTTTCCTCCCTTGCTTGCTTCCTTCCCTCTTCTGCACTTATTTGCTGAGTTCCTCCTCCTTTGTGTCAGGGCTGCACCAGAGCCTGAGCAGGTCAAAGAGTTGCACTGAGAGGGTCTCTAAGAGTAGCTACCAGAACCCCAGTTTTTCACTGCAAACTCCTAAAAACTTCTTTTCCAGGGGCGAGTCTCCTTTCTCCCTCTTTCCCTGCTCCGCCCCATCATTTCTACAGACTAAACAGCCAAGCTGGGCTTTGGAGTCGCTAATTTTCTGCTTTCAGGCAAACTAACACCGTTACAGATGCATCCCAGCTGCCGGCACAGCATCCAGGGCTAGTGTAAAATTTCCAACTCCTCCAACCCAGGGTGACTTCACACACTTTGGGGACAAAAGCCTTCCAGAAAAGCAATGGGGTCTTTGAAACTTTGGTGGGCAGAAGGCAAGTGGAGAGGACTACCATTTAAGTAAAATTGAATCTATTCATAGCATTTACCAATTCTCCACCCTGACCCCACTTTCAGATTGCTTGGGGTGGGGAGATGCTGTTTATATTTAGGAAAAAAATTAAGATTGACACAAATAGTCTGGGGTTTGGGACCAGGGCCTGTGACCCCATCAAAAGAAGAGGGAGTGTTCTCAACCACCTAGGGTCATCCAGTTCAATATGTATTGTGGCTCTGAAGTAATTGGAGGTGATGAGCCTTCCTTTATATTATTTTTTTCAAAGTTATCTTCCTAAAGCAACCCTGATCAGCTGATCTGACATCTGCAGGGGCCAGAATAGTTGTAATTTTTTTCCAGGTGGGATCCCTCCTAAGTGAACGTCCTGAAAGCCAGGGGTAGGAGAGTGACAGTGCCAGTCATCAAGATTTGCTGGGTGCCCTGTTGCTGCCCCCTCTCTTCTAGCCCCTCTATGTCCTATCATCCCTAAGACAATGATTCCCCTTGAAATCAGCTCTCCTTGCACGCACACCAAACAGCTGCTTAATTGTCTGGCCAGTGGGAAATCCATCTGTACCTTCTTTAGGGCTATTTACAAAGTGTATGGCATTGAAATGAATAAGGTACCCAGGGTGTTACCAGAAGAAAGAGTCAAGTTCCTGAAGGAACCAGGTTTCTCTTTCCACAGTGGTGGAAATATTCGAATGAAGAGCACATTGCTACTTCTGAAATACAATTGAAATACAGTGCATAGTGTCACCCAGGAACTGTCCGCCGAAGGCTGTGCTCAGTGACCAGCAGCCAACAACCATATGACCACTTTTTTTTTTTTTTTTTTTTTTTTTTTGCCTGTGGAGTCTACCATTAGCATCCAGAGCAGGTAAAACAGAGTTGTGATGTGGACATAAATAAACGTGGTCCGTGAAATGGAAGTAGAAAAAGAAAATGGAGGCTTCTGCCTGCCTGCCTGCCTTTCAGCTAATTTCTGAAAGCCCTTAAGGTTCTTTGTCCCGAGTCCCCTCAGTGTGGGATATATGTAACTAGCGATTATTGAGAGTTTTTATTTGCCAAGCAACTGTTCTTAACCCCTTCCATGTACTTACTCAATTAGTACTCCCAAAAACCCTGTGGGAGCTAAAATAGAACCTGTTTTTTTTTTTTTTTTAAAGAAGGCAAACCAAACTGGAGAGCGAGGTCATCTGCCCCAGGTCCCAGCTTCTGGAAACTCAGAAGGCGTCCTCAGGAGCTGCACTTGGAGAGGGGAGCTCTTTTTCTTTAATCAATCTGGCTCCATGGGCTTCCTTAGCTCGTCAGAGCAGAAACTGGTAAAAGTTGGTTGCTGGACCTTATTCCCTTGGCTCCTGTGCCTGGAAAGACGTGTCACTCAGGAGCCTCTGTCAGTAACAGCAGCTCTCAGAGGTTAGGGCTGTCTTTGGTAAGGTGATCTCAAAACAAATTTACCAGAGTGCCGCAGGCGAGTGGAACTAAAGAAGCCGAGAAAACACAAGCGCCCGGGGCTTAATGAGACCTGCCAGCAGGGAAACAGGGCCGGGGTTGAGGGCCCTCGGGACTCAAGTGCTGAAAATAGGACCTCAGAGCACCAAAGCAAAAAATGTGACCAAACTTAAACCACTGTCAGGGGCGAGAGAAGAAAGAGATCAGAAAACAAATGGGAGACAGTTTGCAAAGAAGGGAACCAGCGCCTCAAAAGTGGTACCCCAAATCAGGAAAGGTTTCCCTGTTCTTTTCTAGGAGAGACCTTAAGAGACAAATGGGGAACTGGATGAGTCATATAAAGAAAAATACTTTTTTTTTGAATGGAGAAATGTAAGAGGGAAGCATGGGAGAAGTTCAAATTTGCTTTTAAACAGATGAAGTAAACTTAAAATCAGACTAGATTAGATTTTGCTCCTCACAGAAGGAATAAAAATATAATCTGCTTTCCATTCCTTCTCCAGAGCAGTTAATTTCTTACATGCAGAGAAAACTCTCATTTACTTAATATGTAATCAGGTTGCTGGAAATGATATTCCAACCCTGGCTACTAAGTGAGCAGTTGGGGGAGGGAGAAAGTTCAGTCCATCTCGAGCTGTAAACCAAGGCTCTGATGGGGCAGATGGAGAATTCATTTATTTACATTTTTAAAATTTTAGACTCTGATCAGAAACAAATACATGTTTGGTTCTCTGACAATGGAGACTTACAAACAGATTTTAATCCCAACAATCTTTAAGCTATCATCAGCTTATTTCTTGTAGCCGAACTTATGTTTGTTTAACTATTATGAGGGGAAAAATAAAATTAAAAAGAAAAAGAACCAAGTGTTGATGGACAGACCACACCAACAAAATGATATTTACCACTTTGTTTTCTAGTAAAATTTGCCCACCCTAGGAATTCTGCATTATTGAAAATTCTCTGTGCTTCTCTTAGAGTGAGAAACCAAACCCACATAGAGAGATGAACCCATTTCAATTATGCCCCTACCTGAATACCCTTATCAAGTCCTGGACAAAGGGAGTCATTCTTAAGATTTTTGCTTATTATAGATGACTTCACAATGTGCTCAACAATTTCAAACTGCTCTTAGCTCTGGGAACTGGGCACACCTAAGTAAACACATTAGTACCTGCCAGAGCTGCTGGAAGAATTTGTGGAGAAGACAGCTGAGGAAGATATCGGCCTCTGCTTGAATTCGAAGACTCCCAGGAGAGATCAAAGGACTGAGTAAGGGCATTTAGCAGCCTCGAGAGAGGAGAAAGTAGCCAGTTCTTACAGCGTTATCTTTGTTCCAGCACATGGCATAGCCATTCCATCACACAGACTGACTCTGAACTAAGCTTGCAAAAAAAAAAAAAAGTTTGCTTTATGCAGACTGCATATCCTCTAGCACTACGGATCATCTTTTATAAGTTTAGTTAGTTTGGGGGAACAAAAGGAAGGGCCTGGGGGAGAAATCCCATGTTATTGCTAATTTACTAATGTATTGGATTAGGCAATGAGAGTTTCAAAGTTTAAAGCAAAACGTTAAGAAATTTCTAGGGATGATGTTGTGGGTGGGGGTTTTGAAATGAAGAAGTGAGACAAAATATTACTAAGGAAAAAAACCCCACAAATGGCAAATGCTTCTAGGTTTAAGTAAAGAATGTCTTAATAAGGATAAAGGCCACTCTTAGCATCCAAGCTTTCTCTGCTTATCTCAAGAATAGTTGGGAACACTGAATTTCTGCAATCCTCTCACCCCATAAACATATGAAAGAGTGGGGAAGAAAAGTGAGATCATTTGATGTAAGTGGATTTGCACAATGTCCAGGTTTGGAATTCAACCATCCAGGAATGATAATTAATGTTAGTTTGACAAAGGTGACATTTGGTGTTCCACAAATTATTCTACAGTAATATAGCAGAAAACCACTCATTATTTTATGCTTGAAAACTGTATGCATCCCTCTGGAAAGAGGCTCGGATTCAACCCCAAATTGCTTATCTTTACCAAGTTATTATGTGTTCATTTTCTGCTTCTACAACCCTGTTTGTTTTGGCTTTG
Organism: Glis glis; assembly: GCA_004027185.1. Lineage (NCBI taxonomy): Eukaryota > Metazoa > Chordata > Mammalia > Rodentia > Gliridae > Glis > Glis glis. The sequence goes on along the minus strand of PVJS01000661.1, from coordinate 55,750 downwards.
GCTTTGGTAAAGATTATCATCATTAATATCAAACAAAAACATCTTAATTGCAAACACACCAAGGGTTTCACTGGGAAGCCTGACATGTCAACTATAGCAGTGGAAGGTCACATGAAGTCTTTGGGAAATATTTGCTCTATTTAATGAAGAGACTTCCATAGGCAAACTTACTCCAAACAATTTCTCAAGTTACCTAGCTAAGAAAGATAGAGGGGATTTGGTTTGCAACGACTGAATAAAATCCATCAACAAGTAAAGTCCGTGAATTGATAAAAGCATTCTGCTGCTGAGCAGTTTATAACACAAATCTTATTATAAATATATGTGCAGTCGTAAAGTAAAGGAGTTCACTTGGTCAAGTACAATTCTTTTATTTCAGCTGTGTAATGAATTTAAGTTTTAAAGATATAGGTGTTTGTATATGTACATGTTAGTGCAAATCTCTACTGATACTCAAAAAAATTCATAGATACGTAATATGCATAGTTAGTGGAGATACACACCACCCAGACAAATCCACACATATTTCGGTTGAATAATTTGATTGGTGAATGCTTTACTGTTTATTTTTTAAGTAAAATTACTGCTCTAACTTAGAGTTCACTAGCTGGCCACTCTTGGGAAAGAGCTTTTGGAAAACAATTGTGAAAGAGAGCCAAATTATTCTACAGACCATAACATGTTCCTTATTAACTTCCCAAGGTTTCTCTTTCAGAGTGGGCAGTGATTGAGATCACAAGCTGTGGCCACCGGTAGTGGCCTGACTCTGAGTCCTGGTTTTATACTTACCACACGGAAGGACCTCTCTGTTCCACAGGGTCCTTTTCTCTAAAGTCGACTAATAACAACAGTTCCTCTGTAGATGGTTGTTGTATGATTATGTGTTAATACAGAAACTGCGAAGGGTGACTCATTCATGTTGCGGTTGTTGCTGTTTTCATTCTTCTGAACACGTTTCCCAGCCAGAGCTAGCAAAGACTGACGGAACTCTATGGCTGTGGGTGGAAGAAAAACCTCTTGATGGTTTAGATTTACTAATGAAAGAATAAATCCGGTATCTGGTGCTTATGTTGGGTCTGTTTTGCCTTACCATTTCATATGGGTTACCTTAGTACCTCTTTACCAGCCAAGCACTGCTGTCCTCCCATTATTTTATAAATGAGGAAACAGGACTAGGAAGGAGCAGTGACTGGCCCAGGGCTACCAAGTAGCAGCTTGTATTTAATCCAGGTAGTCAGCCCATCTCCCAGAGGCTCAGCAGTTTGCTAAACCTCCCACTTGCTTCTCTCAAACCTTTAAAAGGGATTGTATGTCAATGGCAATTTCCTCTATCAACCTTTCTGCATTTTAAAAGTATTTCAGAAGAAACTCGAATTATCCATATGCTCAGAAAACTAATTACAGATTGAGCATACCTAATCTGAAAATTCAAATTCTGAAATATTCTGAAATCCAAACTTTTTGACTGCCTACATGACGTTCTAAACTTTTCAGATTTTGGAGTAGTTTGGATTTTTGGATTAGGGAAGATCAACAGCAAAGTCTACACAAATATTCCCAAATCTGGAAACCTTTGACATCTGACATGCTTCTGGTCTCAAGCATTTTGGATAAGGAATACTCCTGTGTTAGCCACAGGAAGAAGCCTTCTTTTCTGAGACAGAAGCTATACCTCATGCCTGCAGGGGGCGCTGCCGGTAGTGAGCTCTGGAACTTCCGTGGTGCACCATAGGAAACTCCAGGCCTCCGAGGGTTAGGAAGCAAGGTTGGGCTAAGAAATACTGAGTTCGGTTTGATTTTCTAGCTGTGTGGGTAAAGAAGAAAGGGGAAAGTAGGAGTTCAGGGGTAGGGGAAGAGAGTGAAAGCACCCTTTCGAGAATGTAAGAGAGAAGTAGCAATCCTAAAGAAAGGGCTTGCCTCTGCTCAGCTTTACTTCCCCCTGTGTTTCTTGGTGGTGGTCTTCCTGAGGTTACAGGATAAACAAACCTGGCACACGTTGTAAAATCCTCATGGTGAGGAACTCCTGGGGCTTGGTGGCTCTCTGGGGCTTTGCTGTTTGGCCTGCTAAGAGGTTTCATGTGTGTTGTTATTGTCTTTAGCCATCAACCATTTAACCCTTCCCTCTCTTAAAGTAGCCTTCCCTTCAAAGAAGCCCATCCTTCTTTTATCTTTCTATTTGAAAAACAAACCCAAGCCAAAGAGGTCTGGAGGATATTCTAGTCTGGTAGGGACCAGTCTAGTTCAAGAAAACTGGGGAGGAGGCTAGTTGATGTGTGTGCACTGCTGATCAACACTTGGAAAGCACCTGGAAGGGAAAGAGGGGAAAAATAATTTGGGCTACATATCTGAAGATCTTTTAGGGGAAAGAGCAAAGAGTTTTGTTTGGAAATTTCTTGCAACAAGATTTTACTAGATTGAAAATTCAGTTGTTAACTTTGAGTGAATAAATATAGAACAGTAAGAGCAGGGGGCAGGGAGACAGAAAAGCTGGTAAAAGGAAAATACAGATAAACACAGATTCCTTCTAGATACCTTTCGCTTCTAATCACAAGTGTAAGATCTACATGAAATATTAAAGTGCCCGTTTTAATTCACATATAAGAAAGCAACTCATATTCCTCCCTTTAAATCAGCCTGAAAAAAAAACAACACCCAAATAAATGGGTGTGTGGTGTCTAAATTAAAATATGTCTCCTCTTTATTTTTGTACACACATTATGTACAAAAATTTTGTGCACACAAAATGTCCTCACATTTTCCCCATTGAATCAAATTAAGGTCAATTTTGTTCATATAGAAACTTATCTTTAATATAATAATACCAGGATCCTCACACATTTTATATACAATTCATCATTCCACATTTAAAATATATTTCTTAGGTTTACATAAAAAATGAAAGTACTATTTACAAAAAAATACATTAAAAACCACTGAGATTGACCATTCCCACTTTGCTTTAGACAGGAATGAACTTCTTTTGCAATGTGGCACAGAAGGATCACCATCATGAAAGTTAACATATGACAAAATCAAACAACAACAAAAAAGAGGGGTGCTAGACCTAAGCCACTCCCGATTCCAAAATATCAAAGCCCAAAGCTTTGCTTTGGCACAATTTCTTTGCGCATACGTCTCCTTCCCTTTCATAACCTCTGGGGTTTGGGTTCCTTAAATATTAACGCAACGTGGCCTAAAGGATTAGGCGAAGAAGGCGTCTTTCTGCGGCGTGGAAAATGTCCCCAGCGCCGGGCGGCTGGGAGTTACTTCTCCACCACCTCCTCTGCACAGGGGAGCTTTCGTTCCTCCGAGGAAATGCTGTCCACGATGGAAGAAAGGCATCGAAGACTACTCGAGGCCGACGCGTCGATGCTCGCTCCTCCTGAGCGCAGGAAACAAACACATTCACATAGCACCGGGGGTGGGGGAGCCGGGCTGCTCTGCGCCCGAGAAAGGCCGCAGCCGCCGCAGGAGGGGCGTCCCGCGCTCACACCAGCGCCCCGAGCTCTGACCCGAGCCCGCACCCCAGCTCCCTCCCGGGACCCTCTGCTCCGCCGCACCCCGGCGTGACTTTACCTTCCTTAGCAGTTATCACGAGCCCCCGGGAATGATCCGAAACGCTTGGCCACTGGGAGCTGCAGGTGCGCAGGAAATCCGCACCCTCGAGCTGGAGGGAAACCAAGGCAGCACACGATTAGGAAAGAAACGTCAATCCCGGGAGAGGGGGCCTCGATATGGGGGTGTCTCCTCTGCTTCCTTGGGCCCGTACGCATTTCCTGCCTATCTCGAGGACCCGGTCTTCGGGGTCACCGGGGGTTCATGTAGAGGGGAAAAGGGAGGGGCGGGTGAGAAAGGGGACTGGAAAAGAGACCAGCAGCTGGAGGTTAAGGCCCCAGGAAGGCATTTAATCAGCCTTTGCATTTCCCTGCCCCGCAGCAGCATCTGGGCTTACAATTTCCTGCTTGGGTCTGTAGCTGAAGGGGTCCACCCCGAGCTCCTGCATTTTCTCCTGCTGATCCAGCCGGTGCAGCAGGTCCTGTAGCCGCTCGATGTAGCTGATGGCGCTCCGCAGAATCTCCACCTTGGGCAGCCTCTGGTTGGGGTTGGCCACAGTCCGCCGCTTCAGAGCCTCGAAGGCCTCGTTGATTTTCTTTAGCCGCCTCCGCTCACGCAGAGTGGCGGCTTTCCGACGATCGGTGGGGGCAGATTTTCTCTTGCAGGTTTTGCAAGCCCAGATCAGACATTGGCCAGGGCAGTGAGGAGGCTGCAGGCTGGGGGGCGCCAGGACGTGCTCCTCTCCGCTGCTGTCGCTCCCGGCTTCCGGGGGCATTTGGTCCTGGCAGGGGGACAGGGTACCATCACTCCCTGGATACAAAGGAGAGCCCTCTGCCACTTCTAAGGGCTGCAGGGTAACATTTTCCCCGTCCAAGTAGAAGAAATAGGAGCCAGTTTCAAAAAGGTCCATCATCATGTTCTCCTCCTTGGCCTCTGACTCTATCTGAACTGGGTGATGGACTCTAAACCCAGAGGAACCACCCAGATGGCATTTAATTAGTGCGGTGACATAAGTCGACCCAGCTTTATATATAGTAGCTCCTGAAACTCAATCCAACTTTTAGCTGTCATGGAGCATCAGTCTCCCAATGTGATTACAGCTTGTACTCTCTAGAACATCTAGTTTGAAAGAAAACTGGGAAGTGTCCCCTCCTAGAGCTACATGACCATCCATATGAAGAAGAGGTTAAAACAAAATACACAGAGGGAATCAGGTAATTTAAGCAAAGCCTTGGACACTTCCATTTTGGACAGTTTAGACATAACCTGCTTACAGGACAACTTCAAAACAACTGGGGATTAACACGGCTCCTCTCCCCTCCCCCTGAGCTCATCTGAACTCTAAGTATAGACTCATGATGAAAGATTTCAAAGGCAATAGCCATCGCTCCAAAATAGCCTGGTTAATATTTGCAGTGTGGTTCAGCTCTTTTCTCTCTCCTGCCTGTCCCAAAGATGCCCTTCCTGTGATTAAAACCATTACAGTCCTCAAAGGTTATACATGACTTTCAGGCTTCAGCCTCACTAGAAGCAGGTAAATCATCTTGTTCCTCTCTTTTACTAAGACTGTACGGTGAGTTGGGAGCTGGAGGGGGAGGCTGAAGGGTGCTCACATCCCATGTTACTGTATGAAAAAGACTCTGGATTCTTCCATGGAGACCTTTCTAGGCTACTTTTTTTTTTTATCCAGAAAGGGGCAACTAAAATCTGAATTCTGTTTCCTTCCATGGTGGAGCAGTAGGACATATGAAGTAAGGAGTGAGATAGAGGATGGGATGCAAGACATAGTGTTAAAATAGTGAAGACAAGACTCACGCCATAGATACCTGATATTTTGGGATGCACCTGCGGGCCCCCTCCCAGGTGTTTGTGTTCTACACTTTGGTGCTCACCGCTATTTCTATTTGTATTCTTACTATTCATCGGCTCCAAAGAAGTTGTTTGATAGGATTCAGATGAGAAAGGTAGCAACCGAGGCAGAAGCAGGAAAATAGAACTGTTTTTGCAGCGAGTCCCAGGTCCTGCACACACACACACATCTGGTTCCTAAGCAGGCTGTACGGTGCAGAGGTGAAGTGCAGGGGCCCGAAAGGCCAAAGAACTCTCTTCACGTTCTGCAGACTGATTTCTATTTATGTGTCTGTGAGAAAGTACTACGTCTTGAGCTCTTCAAGATAATAGTGGTTGCCTTATAGAGTTTTGGCGAAGATTCTATGAATGATATGCATGTGAAGCATATAGCATATATCTGCTTGATGAACATTAGTTATCATTTATAGCAGAAAGCTATATCAGGGCTAAGACCAATTCTTATGAAAGAAATAAAGCACAGCTGTTGGAAAGGTGTTTCTCCCCCTTAATGGTAGTTCTCCTCTTCCCCTCCCCTTTATTTAATTTTATTTCCACCCCTAGAACCCTGGAAAGACTCCCTCCACAGATAAGTGGCCTTTGGGATGACAGTCAACCTTGGTTTTGGCTTTTATAGTCAGTGCCTGAAAAACATAAGGTCTTATTCTTCTCCCTTAGCAGTGCTCAGCGTAGGCTGTGTTCCTTATGGCTGCATTCTTTTTTAATAAATAGAGATAATGCCAAGAATCAACTGTCAGCTAGTACCAGAAGTAGTTAAAATTTTAATTCAAGTTGCTCATTCCAGAACGTAATTCCTCATGATCTCTCTTGAGCCAACAGCTTTGGATGTTGAATGTTGACATTTTGGGCTGTTTTTAATGTTCTCGTTATTATGTAGCTGAATTAATTCTTCATCAAATCTGAGAACCATTCTTAGTTGTTTTTTTTGGGGGGGGTAATAGTAGGAAGCACAGGAAAGAACAAGACTCTGTTTCAAAATAAAAAATAAAATAGGGTTGGGAGTATGGCTCAGAAGTAGAATGCCCATGGGTTTAATCCTCAGTACCACAAAACTAAACTAAACAAAATACTACAAGGAAGGATTTTAAAAGTTTTCACCACAGAGAAATAATAAGTGTTTAAGTAGATAAGTATGTCTAACCTGATTTAAACATTATACAATGTATATGTATGCATAAAAAATCAACATTAATATGTACAATTTTTATGTATCAGTTAAAATTAATTTTAATTAAAAATATAGCATACTCTATGAAATATTTTTATTCCTAGAATTATTATGAACAGAGAAAAATGAGATAAGAAAATATCACTGCTATAGAATTTTAAAGATTGGGTAATATAAGTAACCTTGAATGCACTGCCATTCTTAGACTTGCTACTGACTGTAAGAGGTATCAGGTAGATGCACATCACAGACCTGCTAAAGAAAATGTGAGCTCTCCCTTTCCTTTTTCTATTTCCTTCACTGAAGTGTTACCACAAGAGAACCAGTATAGAAGTGAAGAAAAAGAGCCAGGCATGGTGGTACATGACAGTAATTCCAGTACTTAGGAGACTGAGATAAGCTGATGGCAGGTTTGAGGACAGCCTCAGCAACTTAGTGAGACCCTCAGTAACTTAGTGAGACCCTGTTTCAAAATAAAAAATAAAATTGGCCTGGAGGTAGACTAGAAATAGGACCAGTATACAACCAGTATGGAAATGTAGAAAAAGAAGATTCTAGAATAGAAATAGGACCAGTATACAACCAGAATAGGAATGTAGAAAAAAGCAGATTCTAGAACAGAAATAGGAAAAAGCTTTGAGGGGCTGATAAGAACAACCTCCTTGACAGGCTTTTTGTAGAGTCCACTTTCACCTGTTGAAGTTTTTTTTCCTTTTTAAATTACAAAGCCCCCTTTCCCAACATTCTCTAGAACTCAGGGCAGTAAAATCAATATTAGTATTCAACTGGGTTTAAACAGATTTTTCCCTTACTTGTTGTTTTGGGGTTTGAGGGCAGTGAGTGGGAGGAGAGAACAAGGAAACACCAGCTTGGGAAATAACCATCCTTCATTAGATTAGGTCAATGGGAAAATACGCACCGATTCCACGCAGCGCACTAGTGAACTCTTGGAACTCAGAGTGTTTACAACATGTGAGATGCCTGTAATTGCAATTACGCTATTTCTCAGTAGAACTTGGGAGACAGACCTTGAGAAGTGGTCAGAACAGGATCATGTAAACTGAAATCCTCCATGCTTTGAATAGTTCAAACACATTCTTAAAATTATGGGAAAAGTAAATTATAATAAAGGAATAATTATATTATCATTAATAAACCACTCCAAAGGCTAGAGTTCATTCATAGTAAAATTGAAACTCGGTAAGCAATAGTATTGAAGCCTTTCAAGTAGCTGGTCACCCTATTATTCTTTGTGCTTGGTTATTTTTAAGTGCATTTTATTTCCATCTTCTTCAGACAGGCTCGAATGTGTCTAATTCTTCTCCTTGGGAAGGAGTGGAAGGAAAAGAATTATGGCTAGTTTAGTTAACAAGGAGCCTTTAAGAAGGTAGTGTATGTGATAGAAAGGGATCAGAGCTTTGGAGCAAGATAGTATCTAAGTTTTAGTCATGTGTTCTAATCCTCAGTTTTATAAGAGATCAAATGGCATGTATAATACAGACACCACAGGCTTATTGTTAGCGTGAGGTAAAATAATCTGTGTTGAGTCCACAATCTGTAATATACACTCAACAAATATTAATTCTCCTCAATTCATAAGGCCTTTGAAATAGTCATAGCAAACTTTCTGAAAAAGCTAGATTTGATAAGAAAGATGTTTAAGATAAAGTTGGGATTTGGGGATTTATTTGTGTTAATGATACCATAGAAGTGAAAATATTGAAACTAGTGACTATGATAATGTGCTTCATGTGTTTATACCCTTATTAAATTTCCAGTTTACTGGGGACAATGATGCTAGCCAAGTCACACAGACGTATAACTCAGGAATCTGAAGGAAAGGAAAGCAGCTCTCTGAGTGAACAGTGAAGAGGCTCTCCTGAACAGGAAATTTGAGGAAGGATGGTTTGGGGACAGAAGTTTCTGAGATGTTGGGTTGGTGTTTCTAGGGAGCAAAGTTGAAGCTTTTTGGGAAACCTGTGTATTGGGATGACAATAAGGAAACTTAGGGAAGAAATAGACACAGATGAAGGTTTGTCAGAAACTGAAAAGATTTGAGGGGTTATATCTGGGGGACTTGGTTATATTATTACATAATTGTGTTTTAAAAAGCAATTTCCATCATTAGCTTAGAATATAGAATCGGGGGTCAGACAAAAACTGATTATTTTTTTCAGCTATAAAAAGAGAAGAAAGAAAAGGAGATAGAAGGAATGAGAGATGAGAGAGAGAGAGAGAGAGAGAGAGAGAGAGAGGAGAGAGGAGAGGGGAGAGGGAGGAGAGAGAGGAAAGAGGAGAGAGAGAAGAGAGAGAGCAGGAGCAGAGTTCAGTCCAGCTCACAGAGAGAAGGGTCAGCTAGCCAGGCAGCTACTGGCCCTGAGCAGTGGAAGGGAAAGGTAGGGCTGCTGACTGAAAGGCAAACTTCAGAAGAGGTAGATGAGCACTTTAAATTTGTGGCTGCTGCCTGAGTAACTCGAGTCCGTGCACCTGTAACTTATCTGATCCGCAGACAGTTCGTGCCCAGAGATTCCCAAACACTGTGGTAAAAATAGTTTTGCACTTAGACTGACAGAACATTTGAGTCATTTCAGGGGATGTGGGGGTGGGGCGCAAACCAAGCAGAGGGAAAGGAGAGGCATATTAAAGGTGAATCCTTTGCACCACCAAAAGGCGGCAGAAAGAAGCTCCATGGACCTGGGGCTGGATCTGGACTGGGAGGTCTCTGGGGAGGGTCTGCTCTGGAGCAGCTTTTACTAACAGTCCCAAGGAATGAGTCCAGGACAAGCAAAGGGGGAACTGGTGAGGCTGCTCCCCAGATCTTGCAAAAAATCTATTTTGTACTCTTCACTCATCCCTATTCCCATTCAACATGAGTGTAGGAACCTATAGGGACAGAAAAACCTGTGTTCTGCTTATGTGCTGGCCTCAAAATGACGTGGGAGGAGGCTCCTGCTCATTTCTTATTTCCTAAGCATGATTTCCAGGGAAGGAGACAGCAAATGCTCTTCTACCTGAGAGAAACACTCATTCCTTGTTGCAAAACATAAAGTCTTCTTCATAATTGTGCACCTCCCTGCCCTGCCCTTTCATTCTGATTTCTGAATATGAGAGTGAACCAGTAGAATTTTTTCAGGTTAAGTATTTCTTTCTTGTGACTGATCAGCTGGCACAGGGTTGCTTAGAACTGAGAGGGTCTCACTTTCAGCACTAACATTGGGGAAATCACAGCAGGGGGCCAATCAGAAGGAATTCCTTACCCTATTTCCCCCCTAAAACACCATAGATGTTTACATATGTCTATTCATAAATAGGAATAGTGTACAGAGTACATGATATATAAATTAAATTTTTTAGCCAGGCATGGTGGTGCACACTTGTAATTCCAGTACTTGGGAGGCTGAGACAGGAGGATCCGGGTTCACAGCCAGCCTCAGCTACTTAGTGAGGCCTCCACAACTTTGTGAGACCCAGTTTCAAAATAAAGTATAAAAAATAGGGCCAGGGGTATAGCTTGGAGGTAGAATACCCCTGGGTTCAATCCCCAGTACTGCAAAAAAAAAAAAAAAGTTACTGTGATTACAAATATGGGGTTTGACAAAAGTTCTAGGCCCGGCTCTGCCACATGTTAATCATTTGACCTTTGGGAAAGTTTTATAACTTCTCTAAGTTTCAATTAACAAGCCTATAAAATGAAAATAACATCACTCTATACGATTGTTTCAAATATTAAAACAATTTAATTGAGACACAATATACAGTATCTAGCACACAGTAAACATTCAATATAAATTAAGGTTATATTATTTAACATATAATTGAAGAAAAGAAAAATTATCGATCTACTTACCACTCCAGTAAATCAAACTCTTTTTTTCTTTTTCATTTGAACAGAATTTTATTTAATATTATAAAATGTAATTTTTATATCACATAACATTTGTTTAAATATGGCTATAATATTATGATATATGTATATACATTGCCTTTTTTACCTAGCATATTATATCAACATTTTTCCATGATGTTTCATACATCTAATATTGAAAATGTTTAAGACTTATGGAATGATTTTTCTATCTTGTTTAAATCTTTTTAAAATAAAATAAATTATGATATTTACATGATCCAAATGATAAAAGTGTCTGGTGTTACTATCTTGCTAAGCCAAACAGATGTCTCTAGTATAGAATGCTTAGCCAAGTATTTTGTTACTGCCCTCCAACTGGCTGGTTATGACACACCACCCCAAATGGTTGGTACTTTAATGCCTATGTCAGGGTCTACTGTGACAAATAGTCACCACTGTACAAACACATTATTCCATCAAATTTCTCTAACAGCTTGGAAAAAAAGTTGTTTTATCAGTTATACATACACATCTCACTTTTTTTTTTCAGAAGCCCATATATTTTTGTGTGTGGATAATACACATTAAGTTTTAGGTTAGTAAGTGATATAAAGATGCCAAAAGTTATCATATGTTTAACTTGTATATAATCTGCAACGTTTTAAGTATAAACATTACATGTTCAGCATGTCACCGACCATGTAAAAATCATATTAAAATTTATCTTCCCTGATTTTATGATCTGGGCTAAGGTGTTGGAATATTAGAAAAACCTTGCTATATAATTTCACAATATAAGTGTAATCTTTTTGTTAAACTGTTTAAATTGATTTTTTCATTTCCTTCTATTTAAGTATAAGCTATCATGAGAGGTAAGCTGCTTGAATTATAGCAATATAATGTTCAGGAATTGCTGCTTTTAAATGGAATAGGACAAAAAACAATGATACATACATATATTTTTTTGTAAAGTTGTACCTATTATTCAACTCTGAAAACAGTAAGTTGCAGGCCTTGTGTGGAAGTGTTTTATGTGAAAGATCTCATTATATCTTCACAATATTTTACCAAGTATGTTTATAAAATCATGTTTATTTTGGAGAGGGAGGAGAAAGCAACACAAAGAATAGTTATCATCTATTTGCCAAAGATTGCATGCTATGAACTCACTCCTGGCTCTCGTAGCAGTGATTTATTTAATCAAAAACAGGTTCTAGCTGCATGTGGTGGCGCACACCTATAATCCCAGTACTTGGGAGGTTGGGACAGGAGAATTGCAGGTTTGAGGCCAGCCTCAGCAACTTAGCAAAACCCTCAGCAATTCAGCAAGATGCCTACCAGGTGCTGTGTGCATGTATGTCACTATCACTATGAACTACATTATGATATGAGACCATAATGCGCCAATAAAAGTATAAAAAATAAAAATAAATAAAAAATAAGGGCTGGAGGTGAAGCTCAAAGGTAGAATGTTTGCTCCTGGATTCAATCCCCAGTACCATACACACACACACACACACACACACACACACACACACACACACATTCATATTCTAAACCTCCATATAGTGACCAAAAATTATGATGTGAGACTATAATGCACCAATAAATGTATAAAAAATAAAGAATCAGGGCAATGTAATTTAGAGGAGCTGTGAGTGTTTATTTGGGAACCAAGTGGGTAACTTATATTTTTTTCTAGTTGCATGGTTAAAATAGTTGGTGACCAATGGCTGAGATTTGGACCTGTGTTCTGTCCCATCAGGAAATGATGATGCAGTGGTATTATTCACGTATACCGTCATGTACAGGCAGCTTGTCTCAGATGGCACAAAATAGATGTTCAAATTAAGATGCTCAAAACACATGGTCTATTTCATTATTGTGATATACGCAGCGAGAAGTATAAGGGAAAGGGATGGAATGGTTTAGCTCACTTACTACAAAGAAAAAGTTGAAGCCGGGCGTGGTGGCGCACGCTTGTAATCCCAGTACTTGGGAGGCTGAAACAGGAGGATCCGGGTTTGCCGCCAGCCTCAGCTACTTAGTGAGGCCCTCCGCAACTTAGTGAGACCCTGTTTCAAAACAAAGAATAAAAAAAAAATAGAGCTGGGTGTGTAGCTCTGAGGTATAATGCCCCTGGGTTCAATCCCCAGTACTGAAAAAAAAAAAAGTGAGTGGAGAGACCACATTATCCAAGTCATGAGTTATACCAGACTCTTCATGTCTTGTCTTTTCCCCCATCAGTCTGCTCCACATTCAGGAGTTACAAAGACTAGGGTTGAGGATGAGCAGGGTATCTCGGCAGATGAAAGCTCTGGAACCAAAGCATGGATGCTCTGAACACACAGTCAAAAGCTAAAGCCCACCCAGGGGAGACTCTTTTCCAATTGGGCATCACATGTTTTCATATTATGCTCTTGAAATTACTGGGATATCTAAATTCAGATATGGTCAATAAAGATAAAGAGTAAAATAATATAAAAATACTGATCTTACCTATTTCTACAAAACAGCATGTGGAAAAAGGCATTCTAAGATTTTGGTTTTTTAAGTTTTAATTATTAGCACATATTAATTGTACAAATAGCAGGTTTCATTTTGATATTTCATACATGCACATTACATGCTTTGATCATACTCCCCCTTTCCCTCTCTTGCCCCCTCCACTCCACTCCCCCTTCCCTTTTTGTAACAGCCCCTCTTCTATTTTTCTGTCATCCTTCCCACCCTACCCCTAGACGCCACAAATGAGAAAAAAAAACCATGCGATATTTGTCTTTGTTAATCTGGTTTATTTTGCTTAACCCGATAATCTCCAGTTCCATCCATTTTCCTACAAATGACTTGATTTTGTTTTTCTTTATGACTGAATAATATTTCACTGTGTGTGTGTGTGTGTGTGTGTGTGTGTGTGTGTGTGTGTGTGTGTACCACATTTTCTTAATCCATCCATCTGCTTATGGGCATCTAGAATTATTTCCATAATTTGGCTTTTGTGATAGTGCTGTGATAAACATGGGTATGCAGATATTTCTATTATATGCTGACTTTGATTCCTTCAGGTATATAGTGAGGAGTCTATATAACTGGACCATATGGTAGCTCTATTTTTAGTTTTTTTAAGAATATACATATTGTTTTCATAGTGGATGTAAGAATTTACAACCTTACTCATAGTATATAAGTGTTCCTTTTCTCCGTGTCCTTGCCAGTATTTATTTTTTATTTTCTTGATAATAGCCATTCTGACTGGGGTGAGAGAGAATCTCAATGTAGTTTTGATTTGCCTTTCCCTGTGGCTAAAGATATTGAGCATTTTTTTCATATACTGATTGGTCATTTGTTCATTTATTGATTGGATTGTTTTTGTTATTAATTTTTTGAGTTCTTTATACATTCTGCACATTAATCCTCTGTCCAATGAGTAGCTTACAAAGAATTTTCCTTCCATTTTGTAAACCATCTCTTCACTCTGTTGGTTGTTTTCCTTGCTGTGCAGAAGCTTTTTAATTTGATGTAATACCATTGTCAGTTCTTGCTATTATTTCCTGAGTTATTAAAGTCCTATTTCAGGAAACTGTTGCCTATACAAATATCTTGAAGTGTTTCCTCTATGGTTTACTCTAGTAGTTTCAAAATTTCATGTCTTACATTTAGGTCTTTGATCCATTTTGAGTTGACTTTTCTATCTAGGACCTTTTTGAAAAGCAATTTTAGTATTTTAAAGTCTCATAATTAGGATAGGTTGAAACAAATTAAATTTCAATATAATGCTTTGATATGCTTTGTTTATTAATATGAATTATATTGACATTCAGGAGATTATTTAGTCATTTATTTAGAAAGCCTTAATGAATCTCTTTCATATAATAGTTCCTAGAGATGGAGTATACTTAAACATCTCAATCAGTTTTAATTATTTTTAAGTCAGATTAATAAGTGGGAAAAAGGAAATTTTTTCACTTTTATTACTATTTGTGTTAGTTGACAGAATGGAGAGAATCGATTTTAAATGTGATTACAACTGAAAGATGCTAAAATTTAAAACATTTTAGTTCCAAATATTTTTTGAAGTTACTTATAAACAGGTTTGCTTGAGTCTTCTCTTTCTCAAAGTGGTGGGTAGGCACATTGGTCTAAGAACATGTAGGCTGAAGGTAGAATTTTTTCTAAATTTGTTTCTAAATTAGAAACCAACAAAATAAGGTGCCTATATGGCCCATAACAAAGCATCTCTTTCTGCTAAACACTGTAATGTGGGCCATGACCAGCATGACGTCTATGATGGAGTATGTATGGTGCTCTTTTTATACAGACAAGGGCTCTGTTAATATGGTTTCCTCTATTCATTCCACTTCTCACTTCCAAATCCTCTTGGAATGACACCAACTGTCCAGTTTGACACGTGTTCATTAATTTCCTTTCAATAGAACTATTCTTTTCACTCAGTTGTTGGAGCAGTTGAAGGTTTTACAAACTCTTCTGATAAGGCTCTTTGTTGAACATCCTTTCTGTGTTCCTAGGACCATAACGACAATAGAGTCCCTAAGATGTTACAAGAGTCATTAACACAGTCTGCCACTTGTTCCAGCACCCACTCTCACAAAAGAAAACTTTAGTTACCTCTTGAAAAGTGAAAAGAGCAAAATCAATCTCTATGGTCATGACAACAGTAAATCTGTGCCAACGCTTTGTTTTCTAACCTGTGTCACCCCCCCACACACCTGACCTGAATGAATCCAGTCGATCCATAAATATAGACTGCTTATGCATTTTTTTAGTTGGGAGTCATGTATGCACACACTATGTGAGTGACATCACTTCACACCCATGACTGGAAGCACTAACAGATCCCAGGCAAAAAAGAATGATTCTTATTTCCCTTTGGAAATACTGTCAATCTTGCTAGTTTTTGTGATTAGGAAACCCCCTCATTTTGAGGATTAACTGGCATAAAAATGAATAACCTAAAAAATAGCTACAGATGAATATAATAATTATTTGTAATGAAATGAAGTTGGACTATGAAGTGGTAGGACTTTTCCATGGTACAAGTTCTTTTCTCGAGTGTCTGTTTTTGTTTTGGGAGAAACATCACATCACAAAGAAAGAATGCAAGAATCCAGGGTTACTTTGAACTTTACCAGTCTGTTGTGCTGTTCCTGGAAATGTTTATATTTGAGGTTTGCCAAAAGGCAGAGATTATTATGTGGTTGCTATGCTTAACAATGATACAAGTGTGATAAATGATGTTTTGATTGTTTTGAGATTATGTTACCATTTTGTACAGGTCGATTCATTTGGCTTAGTCTTTCAGATTTTGTATTATGTTATGATATAATAGTACTAACAATATATGCTTCTCTTTGAAAAAGAAAGTAAATCCTTTCCAGATATTAGGTCTTTAATCTTACATATATGATTCTAAAATAACTGGACTTCTCCTGTTTCCAAACTTTATTTTTACTTCTTTGAGGATTTGGTGTTTTAAATATTTTTCTAAAACTCTAATGCCAGATTTTTTTCTTTAATCTTATTCATGTCAATTCACCAAAAAGCTTATTTTTTCTGACTTTGAAGAAAATCCCAGATTTCTCAATGGAATAAGTTATCTTTTGAAGATTAAAGTGATGATTAAAATCAGCTTTTGGATATATGATAATACCAAAATGCTATTTTGGGCAATGGTGAGTCACTTAAAGAGTTTTATAAATACATTATCTGAACAATAACCTTAGCCTCAGGGAAAAATGAAGCATGATCATATAAGATCTTATAAGATTAGTGAGAAATTTTCTGAGGGTGCAGTAATCTTGATCTACCTTTAGAAGTGGGTTCAGGACTTTTCTGGGGCTCTGAGGCTTTTAATAGTCTATCAGAATAAAGGAAAATAATAAAAAGGGAAACCAAGAGAAAAGGAAGAAAAGAAGGAGGAGGAAGAGAGAGAGGGAAAGACAGAGAGAAGAAAAGGCTAGAAGAGGAAAAGTGGAGTTGTGACATCATTTTGTTCAAAATTGACCATTAGACTTCTGTCAAAATCAACTCTTAAAAATATCGCAAGGTTTTGAAAAGTCAATGTGTAATATAGAATGATTTAAAATCTAAGCCGGGTGTGGTGGCGCACGCTTGTAATCCCAGTACTTGGGAGGCGGAGACCGGAGGATCAGGGTTCACGGCCAGCCTCAGCTACTTAGTGAGGCCCTCCGCAACTTCGTGAGACCCGGTTTCAAAATAAAGGATAAAAAATAGGGCCGGGGGTGTAGCTCGGAGGTAGAATGCCCATGGGTTCAATCCCTGGTACCGCAAAAAAAAAATCTAATATTACTCAATTAACAGAATCCAGCAATCTAGTACTAGATCAACGATAGAAAAGGTCTGAAGGTAGAGTATATCTCCTTTTTAATAGTTTGTTTCCTTGAGAACAGGATTTGATGGAGAAGTTAGCACACGCATCACAGCAAGCTTGGGAGCACTCGGTGTCTCTTATTTGCTCCCACTTCAAAGTTCATGACTGTAAGGAAATACCCTCTAGGAGACTGTGGAGTTAGATCATCACACCATACCCATCTTCCACAACTGTCTCTTCCCACATAGCTCGTACTGATTGCAGTCTTTGGTTCTATGATTATTTATATCCTAGCACTTACCACATTGCCCTATCATGCTTATTTGCTTATATCCTACATTACATAGGGCAGGAGCTGAAAAATCATCAGCTTAGATGACAGAAGATTATTGGGTCTAAAATAGATACTGTGTAATTTTTGAGAGTGTATGAATGAAAGTGATAACTATCAAGACCTTCCTTCATGTACTTTTTAGAAAAAAAGGCATTATTCCCAATTAGATATTTATTTCCATTTGATACTTACTTAAATTTAATGGGTGCTTTGCCTCTCAAATACATATCTAAATCAATATAAGACATATACTCATTTATTCTCTTTGAATGTAATTCTCATACCAATAAAAGTACATTAGAAAAATGAAAGTAATTCTCCAGCTTTTGTCTTAGAAGTTCTCAGAACCTTTATGGGACTTTATAAGCGCTCTACTCAAAAAACATTTTGTAGTAAGACTTTTAGACACAAGCATAGCTGTGACAATGAAATGGTACACCAATTGGAGTCCAGACGTTCAGGTTGTGTTTATAACAGAGCGTGGCTATGGACCACTCTTTTGGAAAGCAGTGGTGGGTTAGTGGTTCCTGGTCATCCAGCCCTGAATACCTTACCATCCTGGATGTCGCTGGTCTCTGCATCAATGAGAATCTTCTTTCACCCAGCTGGCCCCATAAGAGGAGCCTTAGGACATGTGGTTCCTTGACCCTTCCCACTCTCCAAAATACATTCCAACAAGGTTAAGGTTACTTTCAAGGCCTAACTGGATCTGTCTGCTCAGGGATTTTTAGGCCGGGTCTCCATTCTATTTTATTTTAATAAGTCATTCCAAATTATAACAGATTATATTATAGGCTATTTCTATTAAATTTGTTAGACTGAGAAGTAAGGTTACTCAAAGTAGCCCAATGGTCTAAGTTTCAGGTTTTGTTTCTGATACACACATCTTTGAATACTTCTAAATTCTGGAGAAAATGCAGATGTCTAGCACTGGGGTGACAGGATCCACTGGGCATTAAAAACGAAGTTAGCTATTATCCTGAGAAAGGTGTAATTCTTTATAGACTGTAAATGGAAATAAGTCCTAGGAAATATTAAGATTTATTCTCTCCAAAATCCATTTCTGCTTCTGGTGAGGGGGTTAAATTTAAAATGCTTTCATTTTCTTCCCATCAGCTGAGTTCTCTCCCATCATTTACTTAATAACTTACCTTTTGTCCCCCATCAATGGATGGCATTTCCTTACTGACTACTAAAATCTTATAACATGATCTATTGGAAAAACTTATCTGTTCCATTGAGATATTGGTTGCTTCTCATCAATACACTTTTAATTTTATTTAGATAACAAAAAATTCAATATATAGAAGGGAAATTCTCTTTTTAGCATTCTTACTAATCAAAATTATGAAGCATATTATTATTTTTCTCCCATATAAAGTTAAGAAGTTTTTCGGGTTTAAAATAATCAAATACCAAAAAGAATTTAAATTGGCTTATTATACCTATGAAGTAATTAGAGAAAAATGTTCTTTATAACAGGTTTCCCTTACTAAAAAAACCCTTATATTTAAATTTTTCTTCTTCTATAATTTTGAAAATTAAACCTTTTGGTGTTTTATATTTTGGGCATTGCCAGTGAACTAATTTTTCCCATTATATCTTTTCACTCATACTAATTGGTTGCTCATGGTTTTTGCATAGTTTTTGTAGTCACCTGAATTAGAGAATTTCTTATTAATTATATTAATCATAACTTTTTAGTTATTTAGAAGACAACTATTTAGTTATCTTCTAGGTATACAATATTTTGTGCCATATAATAGCAATATTGACTTCTGTTATTTCTGTTTATTATTATTTTGGTTAGATTAGTGGTAGTGCATTTTGATATCTGATTTTGATGATTTTATGCCTTTAAATCTCTCTAATAAACTAGTCACTTTGAACATTTTATTTATTTATTCATTGATTCATTCATTCACTCATTCCATTACCATTTATTTAGTACCCAGGCACTGCAAAGGATACATGGATGTGTGTGTATCTATTCATAGATATTCAGGTATATGCAATGAGAAAATGAGAGGTCATTGAACCCCTGACTGGGTCTCTGCTTTGCGTATGTCCCAGAGGAAGTGAGGTACTACGGAATCTGCCAGCAGCTTCTTCTCCCTGCTGACCCACTTCCCTGCCACTGGCTTTACTTGGATCTGCATGGCGTCAGTGCCTGGATTCTCTTCAGCCTGGCTTCACCTGCCTGTTATGATATGCTACCTCTGACCAGTCTCCTCTTGTGTGTCCTGCCGGCCTGGTTTACCACCTGTTGCTCCTTACTGTACCCTCTGGACCTGCTGTCCACTCCATGCACGTGCACACTGGCAGCTGAATCCAGACCTGCTTCTGCATCTCTGGCACCTGCCTCACCCTGAGGGATATCTTGTTCCAGGTTATCTTGAAACTGCCTTACCATGTCCTTTGAGTCCAGTTAGTTTTGATGAGGTCTTTTATTTCAGTCTCCTTAAAAAGTAACCATATTGAGATTAAAAGAGAAAAAAAATGTCTTCTTAAAGACAAAGGGACAGTTGGTTGTTATGTTTATTTTTATTCTATCTTGTGGCTATTGAAATATATTGAATTCCAATAAATGGTCCTGAATTTTTACGTTTTGAAGGTATATTTGCTTTTAATAGGAAAGTATGGGTTTGTATGTATGTGTGTTTGTATGCACACTTAAGAATATGAGCTACTAGTTTTGCTGCCTCCAAATCGCTGTGAACTGGAAAACCAAGTTTGTCGAAGTGTCTACATGTAAAAAAAAAAAAAGGAATAAAGGAAAGTTGTTGAACTGTTTTTATAAATTTCCCAATTGTACAGAATTCCTTTTTGTGAACTTCAGTTGTTTAAAGGCTTTTTGAATACTTTGAAATTCTTGGTTTAATTCTGAACAACGAATAATCAGGAACACATGATATATTACTATATTCCAATTTTCTTGGTTCTTCCATCTCTAGTTATCTTTGATCCAGAGGTGTTTGCTTGCACCCTGACTGGAAATATATTTATTCTAGCATATGAGCACTGGAAATATAACACAGGAAACAACATTTTGCTTAAGGTGAAGTGAACTTTCAATTGAACATATTTGTTTGAGTTTCTCTCATGAGTAAGGTGGTATGCTAAGATCAACATGGATAAAATCATGAGAAACTTCTAGTCCTTGTTCACAAGCAGCTGACAAATGGAGAATGCCAGTACATAAGACCATGTAAACATGTCTTCAGAAAGGTACAAAAAAAGGTATTGAATAGTGAGGGAAATGTAGCAGCCAATGCATGATTTGGGGAATGTGCAGGATGTGTTTTAATAGCAATAAACCCCCGAACTGGTTCCTTCTATGTGACTGTAACTTCATGTCCATTGACCACCTCTCCTCATCCCAGCAAGGATTCTTTTTTTTTTTTTTGTGGTACTGGGGATTGAACCCAGGGGCGTTCTACCTCTGAGCTATACCCCCAGCCCTTTTTTTTATTCTTTATTTTGAAACAGGATCTCACTAAGTTGCTGAGGGCCTCACTAAGTAGCTGAGGCTGGCCGCGAACCCAGATTATCCGGTCTCAGCCTCCCAACTACTGGGATTACAAGTGTGCGCCACCACGCCCAGCCCCAGCAAGGATTCTAATTTGGTTTAGATCTACGAAAAAAAAGATGAACATATGGAAAGATATTTTTTAAATACGAGCTTCATTCACTAGGCTAAATAAAGGGCTATTGAATAAATCCGTGAACTGATCAGAGCTGAAAGTTAGGAGCATAAATCTGGCAACCAAGGTTACAGAACTGGGAAAACAAAACAAAAATGATAAAGTTTGGTTTGGACCAAATATCCATTGGAGGAGGCATCACCTAACAGAAGAATACTGGACTAGATATACAGATACAAGGCTGGCACTATCACTGACTATGTAACACAAGTAATTTGCATAAGATAGGCTATTACAGACAATAGCCAGAAGCTTCTGTTCTTGCAAGGGGGAGTACAGTTCATGGGTCTGTACTAAGTCCAAGTAGATCAGGTCAGAGATATTATTATATATAGGGTGTTCTCTGTGTAACAGAGCAGGGTATGGTGGCAAGCACTACAGGCTCCAAAGCCAGACTTCCTGTGTTCAAGTTGAAGTCCTTTCATTTACTTAACCTTGTGTAACCCTGGGCAGGCTACTTAGCCTCTCTATGCTTTGTTTTACTTATCTTTATTTTTATTTTTTATTTATATTTTTCTAATGTGCATTTATTGGTGCATTATAGTCTCACATCATAATGATAATCTTGTTGACAGTAACGTACATGCACACAGTCCTTGGTGCCTCCCCCCTCCCCATTTCCCCCCCTCCCCAATACAGAGTACTGGGATTGACATTGGTATTTCTCATATGTACACTTAGTCAATGGTAGTAATTCCATTAATGAACCTCACTCTTCCCCTTCCCCTTCCCTTAGACCACCTCTCTGCCTCTGCTGAGGCTTCTCCTCCATTGTCTGGAGTCCCTCTGGTAACCCAATTACTCCCTAGCTTGCACATATTAGAGAAAACATACGGCCCTTCACTCTCTGTGATTGGCTACTCATCTTTAAAAGGCAAATAATAGCATCTACTTTCAAGAATTGCCACAAGATTCATGAGTTAATATTTGTAAATTCCTTAGACTTTAAAATCGTTTGACTTATAATTCTATCACTTCTGTTATTTATCACATCTGTTCTATTAATGTATCATTCTCCTGATTGTGAGTCACATCTTACTGCTTTTTCATATATCTAGAAATTTGTAGTTTGATGGTAGGTATTGTGAATGTGACATTCTTGAATGTATTTTCTGGGCTTCATTTAAAAAAAGATTGGGGTTGTTTTCAGTGTAATACAGCTTATTTTAATTTTGCATTTTGAATCTTATTTTACAGTTTTGTTAGGGGAGTCTAGTTTACTGAGGATGGTGTTGGGTTTCTATTGAACCTTAGACATTCTCTACTCACATTTCATATAAGAATCTTGGAGTTTTGAATTTAGAAATGGATTTGGACTAAATTTTTGAATGAGTTTAAAGATAATTGCCATCCTTATGGTATTGTCTTGAATGTGATGTATTTCTCCATATAACTTCTCCATTTATATAGATGTGTTTTTCCTCCAGTTAGGTATCTTCTCCAAAATCATATTTAATGCACATCATGATCCTCTCTGACTTATTTTCATGTAATTAGCAGTAAAATCTCTAACTGGTCAGTTGAGAATTGGGACACAGGACAATATTACCTTTATTTATAAAGGACATTTTAGAGTATTGCAAGCCTGTCAATTGCATGAATTATGACTTATGGAGATACCTGCATAGGGTTATAGAAAGAATATTTTGGGGGCCAGAGAAACTCAGTCTTAACTTTAACATCCATCCTCACAAAATGCAGTTTGGATATAGCAACTAAGCTCTCATAATCTTTACCTATGTGAGAGGACGCTGAAGATCATAAAGGATTTTATAAGAATGCATTGGAATGGTGAATAATCTAAAAAAATCTATAATTTACTAAATGATTCCACTCTAATAATATTTCAGTGAATATTAAAATAACTTAAACTTGTGACTTTAGAAATGTATTTTTTGTTAACAAAAGAGAACAATGCTTTTTGTTACCTTCTATTGAGTTGGTTCTATTTTCAAAGGGCAATATTGTGGGCACTGCCTCAGAATGTCCAGTTGAATCATCTGGGATGAAAATTTTCTTGACTTGTTTTCCAAGTCATATTTTGTTAGTTCTGTACATGCCTATATATTAATTTTAATTCAAAAAATTCCTTGAGAATACTCTTAGCCATTTATTTAATAAAAGTATCAATGGTCTTATTTAACAGGTGTCAATATATCTGCTATCATTTTCTCTTAAGTCTGTTGATGTGAGACAGACATACAAATATGATACTATATTGTAAAGTACAATAATACAGTCCTAAAATGGGATGCCTTATCTTTCTGCTACATGTTACACATTGGCCAGCCCTGATAAAAGACCACCTTAACTTTGTAAAGTTTGTGGTACTTTTCAAAGCCCTTTCATATGTGTGATCTAATCAGTTCCTCAGAATATCTCCATGAGCTGGTAGACATGGCTTGATTCCACATGGAAACTTCATTCCTATTTATAAAATCATTTACCATAGAATATTACTTGCTCTAAGAAGGCAAGTTGCTTTGCTACAATTATGCTTTATAAACTTTCCCTTCCCCCTCATTTTAACTTTTAATATCATTCAGTTGAGAATTTCAGATCATTTTGCGTCCCAAGCCTCATCAAAAAAAAAAAAAAACAAACCTCACTGTGAGTTTTATGTAACAGCTAGTCCATGAAAATGGACTTGGTTATCAAAATAATGACAATACTTGGCTGAACTTAGATTCCATTTTTAAAATCTAGTGTTTGGTACACTATGTGTGGGCAGAAAATCACTGTTTCTTTTATGAAAAGGCCAAAGTTTAATTAGTATTGTTTTGCAAAAGACTTACTAAAACATATCACCTATAAACTAAAAGAAAATTAATGCGTTTAAATGCAGGATGAAAGTAGAGGCAATACTCACAGCTGCTCTCCTCTCTGGCAAACCATCCCGAGCGGCTCTTGTTTCATTTGGTTCATGTGACACACGTGTTCTTCATTTATTGTACATGTGCTTCAATGAATTTTGACAAACTAGATTTAAAAATGTTACAGATGTTCTTCATTATTTTAATCTGCAGTTAGTAGCCATCTATAAAACTTGGGTATACCTTGGCCCTTTCACAGTATAATTAAGAGAAAATTCAGCTATTATGAATGTGTAAGTTTCAAATCAACTTCAGTCATGGTTTCTTGATATAGCTAGTAAGCTACAAACATTTAACAAGAACACACACACACACACACACACACACACACACAGAGACACACTCATTTTTGTTGTTGTTAATGAAGTCAAGTGTTTTAAAAATGTTTCAAATGATTTCAGGTAGATATAAAGTTTTTCTGATCTAGACTAATGTTTTTAGAGATTCATGCATTATTTCACATGTGGCCTGAGATAAGGCAGCAATATTATAACTTAACTACATGCTAGAAATTATTCTCAGGACTATCCTGTTTGTAGTGAAACAGAATCTTCATTTTAATACAATTTCAAGTGATTTGTATACAAATCAAAGTTTGATAAATATTGTTTTAGAGGAGAATTAATATTAACATTCTTTTTTATGTACACTCATATGCATACATTTGGGTCATACCTGTAACTCCAATTTATACAGATATTATGGAAAATAGATTGGCCTAAAAATTGACCTATTTTTTCTTTTTGTTACCTAATATATTGAAAAGTTAACCTAATTGATACTTTCCACAAGCTACATTGTCTGTCTTTTTCTGGGGGGGGGTACTGGGGACTGAACCCAGGGGAATTCTACCTCCAAGGTACACCCCAGCCCTATTTTTTATTTTTTATTTTGAAACAGGTTCTCACTAAGTTGTGGAGGGCCTTACTAAGTATCTGAGGTTGGCTGCGAACCTGCGATCCTCCTGTCTCAGCCTCCCAAGTACTAGGATTACAAGCATGCGCCACCACGCCCAGCTCATTTTCTGTCTTTAATGAGTACAAAAACCATACTGGTTTTCTATACATTTTCAATGACTGACATGAAAAAAACTGAACTTATAACTTAAATTATTCACATTTTTAATCCTTTTTGTTTTCTGCAACTTTCTGTAGAGTAAACATGTTACTTAGAACAGTAGTGGGTTGTATTTATTTACACTTCTCTGTCATAAAATAATAAGATGCAAATTTTACAGTTTTCTGAAAACTGCTTATAAGACTAAAGGATTTAATTTCTTGGATAGTGAATCTCATATTAAAACTACTCTCTGTAAATGCCTTGTGAAATTACTATCTCTCAATTACTTATATAGATTATATTTATCACTATGTTTTATGTATTTTTAAAACATTATTTTACATTAAGACATATTGTATATGGTATAATTATTGGTTATATCATAGATACTGTGTATTGTATAATTATATGTAATGCAAAGCCAAATTTATATTTAAGTAAGAACCTATGAAGTCATGTAGCAAATAATTCAGTAAAATTCTTTTTTATTGGCCATCATATTTTCTATATGTATAATTCAGCAGAAATAACCATAAGAGATAATTCTTATCTAGAAGAAATAGAATAATTAATATTATCTATTTTTTACTTTAGTTGAAATTCATGACAAAGTTTTATATAGCTCAACTTATTTAGTACATTATCAGTATCTAATAAAATGGAGGCCAAAGATTTTCCTTTAAAAAAATCTCAAATTTGCAACAACCTGGTTAATTTCTTTGTGTTCAGTTCCACCAGATACACTCCTCCATAATCACCCTTGGGAAATGAAATAAAGACCACGTAATATAATCTATTCAGAAGTCTCTGTTGGCACCACAGCAGCACATCATTAGTTTACAAGCTTGTAAGACACTATATGATTTTATTGCTATTTTATACATTTCTGCTGAAGAAACCCTTCAAATTTGCTAATATTTGGTAAGATATAAATATAATGCCTGAATACTCTGATACATTTAACTATGTACTTAAATATACGATGCAGTGGTACAACTTGTGCCTGACCATGTACAAATGTAGGCAGGCTAAAAAGGTACTCTATAACCTCCTATGTAAAATTGCACTTTTAACTTTTCTTTTTCTCTTTTCAAACTGAAGATCATAATGCAATTTAAAGAGCCCCAACTTCCTCCAAAGAGCTACTGTGTGTTGTATAAAGGCTAAGTAATCCCTGTAGTGCCAGGGGTTACTGTTCAGCTGTTCAGGACGATGAGATGATAGCTCAGCACTCATAAAACAGAGGATTCAAAACACAGGGGCCTACATAGAAGTACAGATCATTAAGATGATCCTCGAAGTCATCCGCAAGAAACATCGACACCCTGGAAGCCAAAATAACACTCCTGAATCAACAGTGACAGCTTTTGTTCAAAATTAAACCCAATACACAGGGAAAGTTCACATTGAAACATTAATGCTGATATAATAATGATTTTCTCTTTGGCTTAATCCAAAAATATGGAGGACTTCAAAAACCTATGGAATATCTTTTCTTAAAATATTTTGAATGCATATATTTATTCTGTACAAAAGAAGTTATCGTGCATTAGCAATTTCCTAGAACTGTTCATAAAACGGTAAATCTGTTTCGTAAGGCACAGTGAGGGAAGCATAAACGTTTCTTTAAGGTTGCACATTTCAATTGAGAAGTATGAGGGGGTAATTTTGGCCCCTGGGGTTTGAAAATATCTTCTAGTTGTAATCTTTGGTCTCAATATTTACATGGTGGTTTCTTCCCATTCAAGCTCAACATCACCTATAACATAAAGTAACATGTTACAAGAGAGTACTGAAATTAACAGTTCAAAAGATTTAAGTTTTATGGCAAAAAAATAGCCCAAATGGTTAGGCTGTTACCCCAACTTGGATTAGAAAGAAATGAAGAACTTGATATGCACATTGACCTAGCTTCTAAAACATATGTGAGAATATCAATGCCAATCTCAATACTTGGTATGGGGAAGGGGAGAGTGGGGAGGGAGCCGGGGGAAAGCTCACCAAGTGCTGTGTGCATGTATGTCAATATCACTATGAACTGCATTATGATGTGAGACTATAATGCACCAGTAAAATTATAAAAAGTAAAATAAATAAAATTTGAATAAAGTTAATAAATAAAAATGAAGGTTAAATAGTGAAAGAAAATAAAACATTTTTAACTTATGGTTATTATGAAATCAATGTTCCTAATACAGGTGACAAGCTAGTAATTTGGGTACACATGGTTTCTGCGTACCTTCCATAGCATCCAGAGAGTCCATCTTCTGCAGTGCAGAATAGTTAACAAAACAGATGGGCTGATTATTTCCTTTATTTGATAAGAGATCCAAAATGCACTGGTGTAGAAAGATATACTGGGCCTAGACACCAAAGGAAGAATGGTTAAGCAAGTGATGAGGGGAGGGTTCTTATAAGAGAAGTTATACTGTTATTCCCAAAAAGCAATATTGATTTCAACAAATGTGAAATAGCTAAATTAGAGATAGATTTACCATAGTGTATAGGTGATTTTCTACCATTTCAAGCATAATGTCTGCTAAATTCCTGTGGCTTCTTGTAGCTTCAAGTTTTTTAAAAATACTTGTCATTAAATGCAAAGTGTTAGTAGACTATTGCTGTGATTAGAAAAAAGTGGCAAATCGTATTAAATTTGTTTATGAGCTTCCTTTTCCCTGTTAAATGTAATTGAGTAATTTCTCTTATAAATACTTTTCTTGTTAGAATGCAGATGCTATATTTATTTCTGAAATCTGTGAATAAGCATATTTACATGCCACAAGTACATTTGAAATATGTTTAATAATTCTGCTAATCTTCTGGACCTTTGGCTCACTAATGTCAAGTATCTGTTCTCAAGTTGTGAATGCCAGGTGGTTTGCTATTGAAATATCCAAATATCTAGGTGCTGAACAAGGCCTTCTCACATTTCATCTGAATGTGTTAAATTCAGCACCATCTGGATTCTTAGTTTATTCAGTATAGTTCAATAATACCCTGTTATCATTTCTGAGTTTGGACTTTCCAAAAAGTAGTTAAGACTTAAAAAATGTTGATTTTTATATCATCCTTATTTGTACAAGTAATATCACCAAATGTTTAAGATATATGTGTATGCTGACTGTTGGTTTAAATAGAACATCCTAAGAAGTGATCATATAAGGACCATATTCATATCCATTGCTATGCTACCTCATAGCAATGGATATGAGGAATTTTTGGAATTCTTCTATTGAAATTGTCTTGAGAAACTGTTGGTTATGACTAGCAATAGGAATATCAGTTTCTTCATGAATTAAAAACATTTCCATTAACTTCTCATTTCCAGAATTTCACTTGTATGAGAGCAGAACTCAGTCATAGTCACTGCGCTATTTCCATTGCCTGTAACAGTGCCTCGTACATAGTAGTTGCGTAAGAAATGTTTGTTGACTTAGTCTCATTTGAGTCTCACGGCTAGCCAATATTTACCATTTAAGGACAGATGTAATTTGGAGAACATCCAAAAGTCACTAGGGGTCAAGTTTTGTAAGTGGAGTGGGGGATCAAGTTACAGAAATTCAATTTGGGTAAGAAATGAAGTGTTATGAAGTAATAATGATGCCCCTGGAATTGCTAGTAAATTACGTCTCAAGGTAATTCCAAGGAGGTATTTTCAAATATATATATCACATAATGAATAATAACAGCATTGATGGAAGTATACTGACATGATATAATTTCTTTGAAAATCAGTTAACTTAATAAATTCTGATTTTTTTAAAAAAGCACATTTGAATTTGAAGCCACATTTGATACATGAAACTTCTGACTCTCCAGATCACATTTCCTCCACTGGAAAGAATGAAGGGTCAGCTGAGCTCTATGAGACAGCCCTGCAGGCTCAAGGTCCCTCTGCCATTGTGTGCTAGTGCCGAGGAGGCTGTGTAGTGTGGTGTAAAGAGTTCAGCCCCAGTTGCTACACTAGATAGCCACATTACCTTAAGAATTAACCTTTTCTGATGTTCAATGTTCTCATCTAGAGGATTACAAAACCTATTTTGTGAGATTTGAAGGACTTAACATATGTAAAATGCATGGCAAAAAAAAACCCCTAGGCATCCAAAATATACTAGTTACTTTTTTTCTTACACTATATGATTTCATACCAGTAATTTTTCAGGATACTAGCGAGCAGGAAAGGGACTAAGCCAGATTAACCTTTATTCAAGATACTAATAGTATTTCAGGATATTATCTCACTGCAGGGCATTCTCTCAGACAAGCCTTTCAAATCTCTTGAACTGATTTTTGAGTTAAAAAGTCATCAACACTCCCTCCTGGGTATGGGCCATGCTTCTGTGGAGTCTTGCAGTGGCCGTACATTGCTGAGGTCCCTGCCTCCCCACCCTGGCCCATGACTGCCGTGTGAGCATTCTTCATAGAAACTGGAATCACTCCCCAGTGCAACAGGAGAAAATAAGCAACCACCTTTGTGCCAGGCAGTTCTGGTCTGCAAGGACCGGAGCCAAGCCGTAGTCATTTTCCTGTTTTTCAACAGGGGGAAAAGATAGTAAGAGCATAACATGAGGGAGCTGAGACAGAGGAGCGAGAGCTTCAGAATGCCAAGAAAGATCCAGCAAAGTCCTGCTGCGCACTTGCTGTGTGCTGGGCACCACGCTTGGTGCTTTAGATACTTTTCAAGGTTTCTTAATACTGACAGGAAACTAGTGAAATTTGTAACTTCTTACAAAAGAAAAATAGCTCAGAAAGGTTAATTAAAGTAAGTTTCAGAGCCGGTGATCAGCAGGCCTGGATTCTGAACTTAGTTCTCTGACTTCAAAAACCTGGCTCTTTCCATTCCCTTGCCAAAAACCTGAAACATTTAGCTTTAGCTGCTTAAATAGGCATAATGTATGACATTTATAACACATATCGAGTACTCAGTTGGGTAAAATTATTGATAGATATTCTTTTTTGTTTGTTTGTTTGTTCATTTGTTTGTTTTTGGTACTGGGAATGGAACCCAGGGGTGTTCTACTACTGAGCTACACCCCTAACCCTATTTTATTTATTTATTTTTTTTTTTTTGCGGTACTGGGGGTTGAACCCAGGGGCGTTCTACCTCCGTGCTACGCCCCGGCCCTATTTTTTATACTTTATTTTGAAACCGGATCTCACGAAGTTGTGGAGGGCCTCACTAAGTAGAGAGAGAGAGAGAGAGAGAGAGAGAGAGCGAGAGAGCTGAGGCTGGCCGCGAACCTGGATCCTCTGGTCTCTGCCTCCCAAAGTACTGGGATTACAAGCGTGCGCCACCACACCCGGCCTATCTCATGTTTTTTGATTTCTTATTTTGTTTACATTTAATAATTTATATTATTATATAATTTATCTTTTAAAAATAAATAAGTTTGTATTGGAGTTGGATACTCAAAAGATTTTTTCTGAAAAGTTTGGATGTCTCTGGGCTAAAGCAGCATCTTCCTGGAGTACTAATGTCCCATGATGTGGCATTACAGGTTTGGAATCCAAAAGGACTGAAGAGTATTATTTAATACTCAAGGATATATGTTTGGGAAATGTTGCCTCCAAGGACTCTGGATTTGTTACTGTCAATGCACATTATCCTAAAGTCCTTAAAAAATCACATGCTTAAAAATCAGATTAATTTCTCCCTCACAGTTGTTTTAGTAGAAAACCCTGTTTCCTTATGCCTTTTTAGGGTGTTCTTGGAAAATACTGTTAGAGTATTTACCACAAGAAAATCTCTGTATTTGTATGGCATGCAAAATCTAGTCAAAAGGTACAGATAGGAATATCTTGTGTATTTTAGTTAGATAGACTAGGGTATGCATTTTAGATATGACACTTATTAATAATATTACCTTGAAATATCACTTATGCTCTTGGGTCATCTGCTTCTCTATTTCTATAGACCCAATAATACCTAGTCGATTGATTGGTTTTATTGGCCCTTATTTATATATAACATATATAAATCATCAAATATAGCCTCCAAAACAACACAATAAATAGAAAATTCTCAGTTGATAATATGCTACAATAACCATTATTAGTACCAATATGCAATAGAGATAAATTTGGACAATGAAATTCATTGACAGTCATTAAAGTCAGTATTTTATACTATCTTCCCAATTATAAGTTTTAGCATATTTATACAAGAAGTTGATTTGAATTTATTTTCTAAGCCCCCCAAGAGCTGCTAAATGATAAATTTAAATCAATTTTATGAATTATTTTCTCCATGCTTATCAGTACACTAAGTTATGACAAATAATAACACTACTTGGGGTGACTTTAGTTCTCCCATGATCTCCACCAGCTGCCCTCCCCAAGAGGTTATAAGGTAGGGAAAGAGTTCTTGCTACATAAACACAGCCACAGGCCCAGTTCCAAGCAAATCCCTGCACTAAGATTCTCTCTTGTAGCAATTCTAGAGGCTGACACCAAGGAATGATGTAGGCTGAGGAATCTTACCAGGTTCTGCACCATGCACATTCTTTCACTTCTCAATTCAGCTACTAGGCCATATATATCCACAAAGTCATGGTCATTTATATGTTGCGTTAAGTGGTCCAGAGCAATAAAAACTCCAGTTCTTCCAACTCCAGCACTGCAAGAAAATAAAATTACATGAAAATAATTCAGCAAAGGGTTGTTCTTGGTAATGGTGACAAAGATTAGCCATGACAGCAATCCATTCTAAACAATTCTTTGCTTATTTGGAGGTAGATCTCGGTTGGAGTCTCTGGATTTTGATTGTTACCAAAACTGTTTAGACATAAGATGATTATTAAACTTTACCAAATAAATTTTCCTCTTTTCTAACTAGTTGAATTTATCTTCTTTCATAATATTTTAGGAAGTGTTGGAGAAACATGGAGAATATTTTTTTTAAAAAAATCACAACTTTTTCTTTTTTTCCTTTGTATGGTGCTGGGGATTGAACACTGGGCCTCACACATGATAGGTAAGCTGCTCTACCACTGAGCTACAACCCAGCTCCATTTGAAAGTCTTAATACCAGAAACTTCATATTGATCATATTTTCAGTTATCAAAAGAAATGCTAATTTTTTAAAAAAAATTTATTGGTGCATTGTAATTGCACATGATAGTTATAGTGCTACATTCATATATGTGCATAATATTATTAGGTCTGTTTCTTTCTTTATACCTCCCCACTCCATGCCCTTTACCTTTCCCCTTCCCTTCCACTACACCACTGGTCTCTCTCCTAATTTTTAGGAAGTCCCTTTTCTTTCCTATTTTTCTCTCTAGGTCCCACATATGAGAGAAAATATGTGGCTCTTGATTTTCTGACTCTGGCTTATCTCAGTTAGCATGACATTCTCCAGTTCCATCCATTTAGAAATGCTAAATATTAAAAATGCCAAATATTTAACCCATATAGCATTTCCACTGCATCATGTTGAAAAATAATATCTTGTGTCTTTTCACTTTCTCTGTAATTTTTAACCTCCTATATATAATAAAATGTACATGTTATTTCCTTTTAAGAAATTAATTTAATACCCAAGGACAGGTGCTCCATAAAAAACTGTTAATTGATAAACACCACAAGGTTGACTCAGAAATTTCTATTAGAAAGACAAGATCCCCAGATATTTAAATGTTTAATATAGGAAGAAATCTGGAAAAAATCCTCGAAAGTTTATCTAATCTTACAAATATTATTTTGAATCACATGAGACTGCCATTTTTATAAGCCAGGGACAATCTAATATCAGTAATTTCCTATTAATCAATCTAAAAACTTATGAGTATATAGCTGAACAGAGTAACCAGTCATATTCTCTCTCTCTCTCTGCATGTATGTATGTGTATATGTGTGTATGAGTGTGTGTGTGTGTGTGTGTGTGTGTGTGTGTGTGTGTGTGAGAGAGAGAGAGAGAGAGAGAGAGAGAGAGGGAGAGGGAGGGAGGGGGAGGGAGAGAGAGAGACTCTTCTAGGCATCAGGGGTAGAGGGCAGTGAGTACACAAACACAAAGAATGTGCTTGGTGGTAATAAATGCTATGAAGAAAAATCAGGTTAAAGAGATAGGAGATAATAGGGCTCATTAGGGTCATCAGACAAAGCTTTTCTGATAACGTAATATCTGAAAAGAAACTTGCCTAACATTAGGGAGTAGATCAGGTAAGTTTCTTAGAGGATCACTGGAGCCTGAGGCTGGAGAATAGGAACAGATCTGAGCAAGACCATGTTCTGTGGGTTCTAAGAAGAACAAGGGAGCAGGGAAGGGAGAGTACAGTGGAGAGGTGCTAAGTGCCCAGGGGTTGGAGGGATGGGGAGTGTGGATGAGGAAGAGGAAGTGGAGTATCAAGGATGACTTCAGGGCATAAAGACCAAATAGAAGGGACTTGCTATTTTCTAAGACTGGGACAATGGAGGAGGAGTTTGGAGATGGAGTCAAGGGTTCTGTTTTGGACATATAAAACTTATAAGCCGGGCATGGTGGCTCATGCATGTAATCCCAGTACTTGGGAGACTGAGACAGCAGGATCGCAGGTTCGCAGCCAGCCTCAGCTACATAATGAGGCCCTACACAATTTAGTGAGACCCTGTTTCAAATTAGAGAATGAAATATAGGTCTCGGGGTGTAGCTCGGGGGTAGAATGCCCCTGGATTTAATCCCCAGTTCTGCAAAAAAAACTTATAGAATTTTTTTAGTCATTCAATATTTTGAATTAAAAAGTTCAAATACTCATGAAAAATGTATAACCATTCAAACTACATATTGAGTTTTTCCTCTAAATAAAGGTTTTAATGATTGGACGGATTTATCTTTTCTTACATATTCACCCACATTAATTACAGTGTCTGTCAGAAAACTATTAAAATATATTGCTAACTTAAAACCTTTTTATTGTGTTAAAATAGATAACATTTACCATTTTAACAACTTTTAAATGTGCAATTCAGTGGCATTAATAATGTTCACAATGTTGTGAACCATCACTGTTGTACATTTCCAGAACTTTTTCATCATTCATAACAGAAGCTCTGTAAAATAATAACTCCCTATCTTTCCCTTCTCTGGTAACTACACTACTTCCTGTCTCACTCAGTTTTCCTCTATTCTCCAAACTCCAATTTTGAAAAACACTCAAGTTGAGATTGAATTAAGATACATTATGTTAGAAAACTTAAATAATAATCATGTATCTAGAAAAAATTGAATGCTAAACAGACTTGAGTTTTATTTTAAGAATATTAAATACCAATGAAAATAATGAGGAGAAAAATATCAATTTATAGTCATAGTCCACTAACCATGTTAAAGGCTTAGTAAAAAAAATTTGAATAGCTAAAGCTTTATAAAAATCTGGAACCATATTTGAATTGATCACTTAATTTGATTTTTATTTTAAAGTTTATTTTTCCTAATTTATTTTTATAATTTGGAAATCTAGAAATTTTCTACAAATAATATTTAAATTATGGTAGTTGAATAATAGGAAGCAAAATAATGAAAGACCAGATATTATTAATAAAAATTATAAAATACTACAGAAACACATGTACACACATCAGTGATCTATTACAATTTTAAATATTTCAAAGACCTTTGAGAATTCAAAATCCAGTCCATAATTTAGGAAAATTCCTATACACATGTATATATTTTTCCCTTGCTTTTAGACACATTCACTACTATTTTATTTCTGCAATCTGAACTTTTAGAAAGCTACATCCTGATTTGTCATAACCAGTGAAATGTCTGAAAACTGCAAGCTGGAATGAATCTACATTAATATCCTATAAAAAATAACACTTGGTGTCGTGATAATAAAAAAATCCACTTTGGGTTTTAAGCTTGCTCCCAGCATTTAACAGAGGGCTCTATAAGCATCTTTCTTACCTGCAGTGAACAATCATAGGTGTGGCGTCATGCGCTCTGCTTGCTCGAACCAACTTCACAAAGTGAATTAGAGGGGTACTGTTTTCAGGAACCCCATGCTCAGGCCAACCAGTAAAATTACACTGTCGAACTGTCATGTAATCCCCATGCTAGATAAAGTAACAGATTTGTGAAAAATATAATTATTTAAGACTACTTGAAGATTGAAGACAATTGATGTCTCAGCCCTTGGAGGTGATCTTATAAAAATGACTATGTGCCAAACAGAACAAATTCACTGCTTTCATTATTTCTTACTTATATACTTTCTTGTTACAATAAATTATCATTCAATATGAATGGTAACAATAGGAAAGCTTGCAAATAAGTTTTAATATAAAGCATTAATATTCAAATGTAGTTAGAATAGTAGATTTTGAAAGAATTTTGGTCCAAAACTTTAACACATTCACCAATTACACAAAGCACAGGTATTATGTGTCTAATATGTCAGAAAATATAAAGATTCTTATATCATTTTCTATGTATATAGGTATATAAACCAATACACTGGAGTTCTGCACTATCCCTTCTGTACTGGTTCTAGATTATGCAGAAAACCAAGTTATTAGGATTTAGGTAGGCATGAATGATTTAGGGGATTGCCATTTTAGGTCAAACAATATAGTTCCTTTATCAAATAAAATAATCCTAATGACCTAGTTGTTATTCTTCCTTCTTCTGTTTCTGTGAACCTAAAAATTTGATATTAATTGGTTAATATGCACTTTAACCATTTGGAATTAAACACATTGACCAAGATACTGAAGTCATTTATCAATGTAAAACTTCTGGTTAGAAAACAATTGGAAGAGCATTGTGAGATATATAAGTGTCCTTGCAAGGGATAGTTCTAGAAATTAATCTTTAGAGATTTTGATCATTCACATTTTATATCATGTCCCCACCCCTCTTTTTCTTACCCTTTCAATTTTTAGATCTCTGATGGTCCAATCTATTTGAACATCCTCCATTAGCTTTGTAATCACTATATCTCCAAAGACAGTAACTGGTTTGTTGTCCTCTGGCCAGTACTGATGGCATCGAATCTGCATTCAGAGAAAATCACCAGTTACAGAGTCATCATTATATTAAGAGTCATTGTTATATTGTCATCACTACTAGATTGAAGCTGCTTTATAGACATCTAAGTTATTGTTGATTTACACTATTCACTTAAATATTGACACATACAGCGGTAAAATATCATTTTGTGAAAATATTTTCATTGAACTTACCCGCCCTTTTTCAAAACACTGTGTAAGCATTACCAATGTTTTTGCTCTGGTTTCCCACACCATTCTCCAAAAGTCTCCAACTGTCCCTGGTAATGGACCTTGAGTAGCAATAAATTCATTTGGACACAAGTAGCCCTAGAAGGAAATAATTGAATACACTACATCAATATTTGCATTGATAGGGTATTTTTAACTTTTTATCAATTCTTGAAAATATGCCAGTTGTAAGATGATCTAATATTTTTAAATATATAAATTTTTGAATACTAAATAATCTTAGACTAAAAATTTCCAACATGTACTTTTGGCCTCACAATCTGAAATACTGTGAGAGATTTAATGATAGATTGTGTATTGGGTATGAGAGAAATAGATGAATTAATAATAAGTTCAAAAAAAGACAAGGAAGGTTTCAGGATGAGCAGACATGTAAAGAAAATTAAGAATTCACATTGGACATATTAAACTTGAAATAGATATTACACATTCAAGTGGGGATGTTATAATGGCAATTAGGTATACGAGTTTTGAATTTGAGAAAAAGTTCAAAGTAGAAAGATAAATTTAAAAGAACTCAGTACATAGAGCTTACTTTAAAGTCATGGGGATGGATGAGCTCGCCAAGGATATGCATTTAGAAAGAGATAGTAATGCAAGGACTGAGCTCTAGATCATGTCAATGCTCGGAGGAAGAGTAGACTAAGATGAGGAGTCAGAGCTGCCAATAAGTCAGACCACGTAGGGGCTGGGACTGACCTATTAGTAGGGACTTGATGTTGTTTTTTTTTTGAGTAGTTCATCAGTGATCATGAAAATAGCAGTTCCGGTGTTGTGTTTGCCTTGCATCAAAATCCAATTTGAGAGGGCTGAATAGATAAGAAAGAAAGGAATTGGAGATCACTGTAGACAATTCTTCAAGGGGCTCTAGGATATATGGGACACAGAACAATGGGGAAGTAGCTGAAGAGAGCTGGGTATCAAGTTTTTTTTTCAGATGGAAAAAATTACAATATGTTTTACTGCTGGACAGAAGAGACAGAACCTTCCTCAACCAATGTCTGGAGAGGCGAGGGACTGGCTATTACAAGAGGACAGGAAAACTCACCCATATACAGAGGAAAGCCGAGTGTATGGACATAGGTAGAAAACCTTTTAACTGCTTCCATTTTATCAGTGCAATAAGAAAAGGCCACCAGATGGTGAAAATTCAGGACAGGGTGTCACTGGTGCGCGGAGAAATGCAAGAGTTCAGAAGAGGGAGTGTGAATGGACTAGTGGCCCTGAGTTTACACAGAGAGGACTCCACAGAGAGTTTTCTATAACTAAGTTGTGAATTTATCAAGGGATAGAGATTAAAAGAGGAAAATTCAAGAGTAAACGGCATATACAATGGAGGAAACAAGACAAACGGACATTAAAAAAACTGAGCAAGGAAGGAGGTAAAGACTTATTGGAATGGGAAAAAACTGAAAATATAATAGGATTAATGGGCTGTAGGTGAGATCAGAATTAAAGGATTATCAGAGTCTAGTGACTGTAAGATAGTGGGAATCCTGCAATTAGGATTATGGAGAAGCTACATCTATTGGTGGTGACATGGTCCATGTTCTGAGCACAGCAAGGAGGCTGAGCAGGGGAAGTTATTGAAAGAGGTCAAGAAAATGTGGACAAAGCAATGAATCCATATTCTATATGGAATTTGACATCACCAAGAATGATGACAGAAGTCCTGTTGAGAGGGAGCAGTGATCCTGGAGTTGAATCTTTAAGAAATGAGAAGGAGTGACTTAGGAGGTAACAGTTAACTTCCAAAAGGAGGAATAGTGGGTCCTATCCTTGATGTCATGAATTCAAGTTGTTGGTTGTAGGGAGGAGGGAGAGGGAAAGATCTGGAACTGACAGGGAGGAATGAGGCTGTTTAGCCCTCCTTTATGCTTAATGTATATGAGAGAGAACACAGTGACCTACTAGATTAGAAAGACTCCTTAGGAGAGAAGTAGGTTGGATATAGTGTAATATATGCTGTATATTACACCCTATATACTATATTATATACAGTATAAAATTTTATATTATATACATATAAATCATTGAGCATACTATTTCTTTGGAAGCTTCTTACCAATTACTTACAAAAAGAACATTACAAGAGCCCAGTTTTCCAGTATAGTGAACATGATTTGTTGGCTAACCACACCTGAGATCTGAAATATATGTATCTACCCACTTAAACCTTATCATTAGTTTCATTTTAATATACCACATATCAATGTGCCATCTGTCGCTTAAGTATATTTATTTTTATTTTCATTCTTTCTTTTTTTGTGTAGTACTGGGGATTGAACCCAAGGACATTCTATCTCCGAGCTACACCTCCAGCCCTGTTTACTTTTTTGTTTTAAAACAGTGGCACACTAGGTTGCTGAGAGTCTCACTACATTGTTGAGGCTGTCCTTGAACCTGTGATCCTCCTGTCTCAGCCTCCCCGGCACTGGGATTACAGGTGTGTGCCACCATGCCCAATTTAAATGTCTTTATATGGCTACATTTTCCCCTTGATTCCTGTGGAGAGAAACAAAGATACACATACCTTTTCTTCCTATGAAGACAAATTTATTTTAAAGAAAGGTAAAATGTTTGTCTAGAGGTGAGGTATGTAGAAGCACTGTATTTTATGAACACGGGAGAGATGCCAGTTCTGTGGACCATTTCTGCTTCTATTTTTTGAATATTTGTGCACAAACTTTTTTTTTAGAAGAAAGGTCTCACCTAGAAATTGTTCTTTAATTGAAAAACAGAGTTTAGCTGTTTTTTAAAGTTCTGTAATAATTAGAACAAAGCGTATTTCATTCCACATGTCAGCTCTCATTACCATCTTTGGGCAAAGATGGAACTTTTCATTGCAGCACTTAAATTAGCTTCAAAGATTTTCTTCTGTATTACCAGCCAGGAAAGTTCAGAGTCTACCACTACATTACAACAGTGATTAAAGTAACATGCATTTATTAAGTGCTTCCGGTATGTCAAACAATGTGATTAGCTGCTCATACAATTATCTTCTTTAATCACCATGGCTTCCTTGTTCAAGGAAGGCATTATTAGTCCTACTTTATGGATGCATAAACTTAACTCGAAGAGTTTAAGGTCTTACAGCTAAAACATGTCAGGGAAGGAATTTGAAACACAGGGCCATCTGAGCTCTAAAGCACATGTACATACCCTCTTAAATACAATGTTCCCTCTAATGAACTCCTTTGCTCGCTATGGCCCACATCCCAGGCATTGTAGCACTATATGCTAATAAGTAATTTAAGTATTATTTGGAAAACAATAACATTTTTTATTCTCACCAATTATGAATATATAACTATTCAAAATGCAGTGAATTTGTATATGGAGTTAGTTTTAGAGTCGTACATGTACAAGTCCTAGTTCTTTTCAGATTTAACTATTCTAAAGGTTGGACCACGCACATCTAAAGTATCTGTATACCTTCTCAGTAATTCCAGCATTAAGTTTAGTAAAGATAAGAGTTCTCAGTAAATTTTGTTAATTTAAATTAAGTTTGATTGGAAGAAGGCAGTAAATGATGACGAAAACAATGTATAGACTGGTTTTGGTTTTATTCCTCTCTATTAATATACTTCATTGAGCAGGTCACTTAAATTAACTAATTCTCAGATTCATTATTGTAAATCTGAGATAATAATTATTTTCTTGTATACCCTGTAGAGTCATTTTGAAGACTACATGATGATGCAGTCTTGAAGTTACATAATTAATGTGAAAATTTAAAGTGTTATATAAACATTTCTTTAGAAAATAAGCATGCAGAAATTTTTGAATGCAACTTTATCCATATTATACAGGTGATAATGACTTCTTAGTGCCTTTCAATGTCCTTGAGGAGCTTTTCTTTATTTACTCAGATAAGAAAGCCAGTATGCTGAGCTCTAGAAGGTAAAAATTTGAAATTTGCAGTTATATTGAACTCAACAAATACCACTAATTTCTTTCTAAAACTGTGGTTGACATTGATGATGATATATTTGTATATGCCTATATGTACATGTTTGCAGTTATGCATAGTTTCCTCACTTTGCATGATTACAATGTCAGTGAGGGCAGAAGTTCTTCATGTTCTTCATCATACTATCTTCTAAACTGCCAGCATATCATCAATAACATGCACAAGCATGCATATATGTATACATTTTAATGTGTGCGTGTTTTGGGGGTCCGCGATGCATTATTGCATGGCCGATATTAAGTTCATGAAGGCCAAATCCCTACTCTTAAGGTCTTTGAAGCTGGGCACAGTGGTGCACACCTGTAATCTCAGTATTTGGGAGCCGGAAACAGGAGGATCACAGGTTTGAGGACAGCTTCAGAAACTTAGTGAGACAGTGTTAAAAAAAAAAAAAAACAGGGCCGGAGATCTATCTTAGAGGTAGAATACGCCTGGGTTCAATGCCCCCCCAAACCCCCAACAAAACAAAACAAAAAAATAGAAAGGCGCTTTGGTAAAAGGAAGTAGACATGTTCATCTCACATAGTGTCTAGTACCTTATGCACATCCTCACACAGAGAAGGCAATCAATAAATGAGATCTAAATTAGAAAATGACAAAGTCTATGCCAAGTATATGAAGTGTGGAAAGACCAAAGAGAACAAATAATTTTAATTTACTGACTTAAAAAATGTTTTTCCTGCTCATTTACATTTCATTTTTCAGGATCTCAACATCCTTCAGTATCACAATTTATCAAAGTGGGGACAAATTTGATATTTCTGATGTTATTATAGCATGTCTACATCATAGCTTTTAATTTAATTGTGGTAAAAGCTGTCATCAAATTAAAGTAATTTGAGGCATCTCAGTTTGATGGGAGAGAGATACTTTTGAGGGTTCAGAGGCTTTCTCTTGTCCCTAAAAGCATATTTTTATTGTTGGCTCTTTGGAAAACTTCTGAAACTTATTTTCAGAGTTTGTAGCTGCTTATGGGGCTGCAGTCTCTCTTCCCTTTCCTCTCTTGTCTGTCATAGTCCATCCTTCATCAATATTTTACAGGCTCTCCTTAAGTCCTGGCTCCAGGAGCACAATTTTCAGGACTGGACAAGGGCAGTGGAAGGCATCCATTGGCACATTAGCCTAGTTAAAAACCCAGACCTGAAGGGCTTCCTCCAGACCATCTGATGGTCTTGTCCTTCTTTTCCCCCGATTTTAGCTTTTTACTTTCTATGTGAACACTACTTAATTTGCTTTCTTCCCTGTCTCCTTTTGTAGTTCTCTTCCATCTGACCCTAGCTTCAAATGGGAACCCAGAATCCATTTGCATCTGGCCATTATCCCGGATCAAGTGTTCCTGAATTTTCAGATGGAGGAGCCATGTACCAAAACTGATAAGTGAGGGAAAACTGAGGTGTCAGACATTCATTCTAAGATGAAGACAGCCTAAATTGGAGGTGGAGAAGTGAAGGCCACTATACTAGGGTCAGTCTATGCCTATTCTCATTTTTCCTGGCAAAGGACAGCTCCCTGACGGATATCATAAGAGCAATATGATATCCTTCCCACCTTACTATAGAAATCTGCATTCACATACAGTGTGCTCCATCTTGGTCTGCTTACCATGCCACTCAGTTATGATTATGCACATCATTATATATGGGCCATAGTAACCTTGTTCTAAGATTTATTATAATACCACCAATTATAGCAGAATATATATCTTCAGGTTTCCTGGTTTATTGTTCACATAACATTATCATTTGCTCATGGCTGCCTCTTGATTACTTATAATATTTAGAGGAACACTGGCGTTTATAAATATTACTTTACTTGCATCATCTGTGTGGTTCAGTTATATCTATTAAAACTGTATAGTTTCCTTCTTAATCATATTCATATCTTGTATTGTCAGTTTCCCATATCTGGTATTCATTAGAGAATATGAACTATTCATTTGTATCTACTTATTGGTGAATAAAAATGGTACAAATCAATAGGTGTTGCTATAACCGTTGCTTTTGTCCTACTATATAGCATCACAAAGACATAAAGATCATTAGAGCAGTGATTAAATTTAAGTGTCTGAATGTATATATGCATCATTATGTAAATCAAAATAAACTGTCAACATGCTGTAGAGTTTAGCCTAAATGAAAATTAGTAAGCATAAATTTTCAGCAAAATATTTAGAGAAAAATTACATTCTTATGGTAATCAATCATTTGATAAAATAAAGAACTATTGCCACAATAGTAAATCCATGTGGATATTTCAATAGAGATTTAAAGTTACAGCATATACATAGGATGAAATTCTAAGGATGCCTTGCCTTCACTAAACACTCACCCTATTAAGAAGTCTTAAATTCTCCCTTAAATTTCAATCCTTTGAAAATAGGACCCAGTATATGATTATAATTTTGGAATAATTATCAACTAGTATAGAATTAAAATGAATTTCTTTTCCCTCCTTTCACACTGGCTGGGAGGAAAGAAGACACAGGACAGGCGTGTTTAATGCTGGGGAAAGAATGGCGCGTTAGAGAAGTAGAGCCTCAGTGGAACTGAAGGAAGTGGCAGGCCTGGGTGAAAAGACCAAAGAATAGGAAAAGAGTAAAAACCTATGGAGAGTAAGCACAACAGAGGGAATCAAATATCTGAAGGTTCATGTCATGAAAATGGTTAACCTTACTATGCATAAGAATTGAAGCCAGTGGATAAAAATTTGAAGGGACATGTCTTAATTAAAAAGAAATCTGTATAATAGAGTTGTGTAGAGATAGAATTATCTACCTTATGAAAAAGTAGATGAATCAGTGCCAGGAAGGGCTGACATTTAATTTTCAGGAATCCTTTAGAATGATTTCTAAGGTGAATATCAAATGACCATAAGGGCACTAGTGATCCTCCTCTTCAGATTCCACGAATGGGTCAACCAAGTGGAGGTCTTGGGTCCATGTAAGGTTTCTAAGTGCCTATGATGGTGATGAGGACTGATAGAACAAAAGAGCCATGGAGAAAGAGGGGCAGAGAAACAACTTGGTTTCATTCAATTTTCAATCCAATTCAATGAGCACTTATTGTCTATGATGTGCAAAATAGTACATAAAGCATATCACAGTTCTCTCCACGTTGGTTCATTTATGATATGTCTATTAAATAGCTACCCTGAAGTATAAATTCTATTAGAATCTGAGGCTCAAAAGAACAGAGCATCATCACTCCCTGGAAGGACTGCAAATCTAGAAGGTAAAAATTGTCTAACAGGTTTTCATATTGTATGGACATGACTGCCCACTTGACTAGTGTTTCATTGAGAGAGAGATTGGCAGACTTCATTTGACACAGAGGCTACACTGGCAAACCATGAAACAGAGGAAAGACAGGGAATATGTAACACGAGGTTGCACGTCTGCCACAAACTAGTGACATGATTGTTGATAAACTGAATCTATTAGGAGCCTCCATATTCCCATCTCTAAAGTGGGAGATAGTTAGTGTTGTTGTAGGTAACTATCACATTAAGATCCATAGAGGTTGTAATGTGTTTTTAAAAATAGTTGGAAAGGAAATACAATTTCAGTATTTATGCTTTATAAAAAATATAAAATATATAAAAATAGCAACTTACAGAAACATAGCTGGCATTAATGTAATCGGATCCTGGAACACTGGCATCAGCTATCAGCTTCACTCTGTTGTTATTATCTAAGAAGAAAATATAAGGAATCAGTGTTAATGCTAATTGTCTTTTAAAATTATCACTACCTTTTTACTATAAAAACAATATGAGAGAGTTCATGAAGCCAGGCGCAGTGTTGCTTGCCCGTAATCTCAACTACTTAGGAGGCTGAGGCAGGAGGAGTGCATATTCCAGGTCAGCCTGGACAACTTAGCAAGATCCAGTCTAAAAATAAAAGCAAAAACAACCTCCCCCCCTGAAAAAAGAACAAAATACTTCATGATATAACATTCCAACTATACAGGTGAGTATAAAGTTAAAGAAATTCCCTCTTAGCCCATATTTCTGCTACACAAAGATAATGACTTAATAAATGTTTTTTGCAGTACTGGGGATGAAACCCAGGGGCATTCTACCTCCGAGCTACACCCCCAGCCCTACTTTTTATTCTTTACTTTGAAACAGGGTCTCGCTAAGTTGCGGAGGCCTCACTAAGTAGCTGAGGCTGGCTGCGAACCTGGATCCTCCCATCTCAGCCTCCCAAGTACTGGGATGACAAGCGTGTGCCATCACACCCGGCTATGACTTAAAATTTTTATAAATTTTCTATAGCTTCTTCTGAAACCTTAGTGGATTTTTATGGTTTACATTTAAGTATTTCAATCTTTCATATATTGGGATTTATTTTTAAGGAATATAATACATACGAATATATCTTTTATTGTTTATTTTTTATTTGTGACAACAAACTCCCAATTTTTTAACATTCCATCTTTCTTTCCCTGATTCAAAACACCACTTTTACCATACAATAGATTTCTCTATGCATTTACATCTATTTTTAGACCATTTATTCTTTCTCATTAATTTATCTGCCTATTCTTTAATACAAAACATCTAATTACTGCTCTATAGAATATTTAAGATCCTATAAAACCAGATATCCATTCATTTTCTTCAAAGAAATGTGTCAGAAATTATTTTTCCCAAGTTATTTTACCAAGTTGATATTATAAC
Source organism: Glis glis (assembly GCA_004027185.1). Classification (NCBI taxonomy): domain Eukaryota; kingdom Metazoa; phylum Chordata; class Mammalia; order Rodentia; family Gliridae; genus Glis; species Glis glis. The sequence goes on along the minus strand of PVJS01000661.1, from coordinate 11,119 downwards.
TGAAATATTCAATGATAATTTCAACTAAACATGAAAATTGCATTAAATATATATACTAAATTATTTTGAAGGTTTTTGTGGTTGTTGTTTTTGTGAAAGAAAAATGGACAAAGGAGATTGGTTTGAATTCTAGATGACCTGTGTAGCACACACATGGCTGTGGTGAACTACTTAGCTTCTCTGACTCTTAGTTACCTTGACAATAACATGCAGTTATAATATTTATTTTGTATGATCCTCTTGAGGAAAACGTATATTAAAGCTTATAGGAAGTGCTCAATACATGCATCCTCAGGGTCTCAAAGTTTAAGCATATTTTATACATTGAAATGATTTTGCTGTATTGTTAGAAAGTATAATTACTTATCCAATGTGTTTAAATTTAGAGATGAAGACTACAATGCACCAATATAAGCATGTTTACAAAAATAAATGAATAAGTAAATTTAGAGATGAGGTATGTTTAAACAAACTTCTGCAAAAGATTTATGTCTTGGAAATACTGAATTTCATACACTCTTGCTATTTTGATGACATGGTAGCTAGACGTGTAACCCAGGAAGGGAAGCCACAGTGTTTCTATTCACTGGATATGCCTGTTTATAACTAGCTGAGTCGACGCTAGTCTTCCTCATGGCTTTGGAATAGTAAGGTCATAGTGTCCTGTCTAATAAATTTGGAAATCTCTTCTGCAAATATTTGATACTAATTCTAGTATCTTAAAGCCCTGTAAGCTAATATCTTCTAAAATGCACAATGATATTTGAAATTCTACTTCCAACATTACTCAGAAGAAACACAGAACTTCACTTAGCTAGCTCAAGTTAAAATTCATTCTATTAAAATGTATTCATTCCTTACTGGGAAAGACATGCTTCTTCAGCTTTATGGGTTCTCTGCAAGCACAATGGGAGAATATATTTAGTGTAAACATCTTGTTTGCTGTGTGTGTGTGTGTGTGTGTGTATGTGTGAGAGAGAGAGAGACAGAGAGAGAGAGACAGAAAGACAGAGAGAGAGAGAGAGAGAGAGAGAGAGAGAGAGTCTTGCCTATGGAGGTGGCTATGAGTTTACAGCTAGGTTTCTAACCCAAACTAGGGAAGTGGGCTTGTTATCTCCAACTACAGGCCCCTTAAGGGCTTATGACTTCATTTTATTCACCCAGAAAGCAGATTTTAAAAGGAAGTGACCTACTGATTGCTAACCATCATAAGAACTAACCTTCATTGAGTGCTTCCTGTATTCCAGTACCAGGCAAAGAGATTTACATGATTATTTCATCTAACCTCACAATAACCTTATAGGGTAGAGACCACTGAATGATATACTCACATTCACTAAAAGAACTAGTAGATAAACAGATTTGTACCCCAGGAAGTCTGATTAATTATTTAATTATATTAATAAGATAATTAATTATCTTAGCCTCAAATATGGAGGTAAAGTAGTCATATAGCTCAGATTGTTTTTATTGTCTTGACATTATTTAGTTTAATCAACCACTTTTATTCCCTTCCCATCCTGTGAGTGATAAACTAGAATGATCTGACTTTTCTTATAATTAAAATGGGAATCCAGATAATAATCACACCGAGAGCTTAATAATAAAAGATTGAAAAGTCACATTTAAAAATATCTCTCTAGTCGGGCCTATAATCCCAGTACTTGGGAAGCTGAGACAGGAGGATTAAAGGTTTGAGATCAGCCTCGACAACTAAGTGAGATCCTCAGCAACTTAGCAAGACCCTGTTTCAAAATAAAAAAAATTAAAAAATGGCTAGCCTGTTTCAAAATAAAAAATTTAAAAATGGCTGGAGGTATAGCTTGGAGATAGAATGCCCCTGGGTTCAATTCCTGGTATCAAAAAAATTTTTTTTCTAGGATCTCAAATATGACATATTTTAAATTTAGAGACTCTTTGGAAATAAGTTAGATATATTTGAATTACTTATAAAGTATATTGCTATAATATAAATTAATTCAATCATATGTAATAAGTGAAATTAGAAATAAATACTAATTATTCCTTAGTAACTGCTCTTCAATCAGATTATGGTATTTATTTTCACAGAAAACTACTGAATAAGCATGAAACAGTTTGGAAGAAATTTAGTACAGATAAATATAGAAACATGGGGGTTCCCATTTAAATGTATGATGTACTCAACCCAGGTCAACTCTCTGAATGAGGAAAAAAAAGATATGTGGAGAAAGGTCATGGTTTTAGAAATTTAAAGATGAATTATTAATATCCTTATTTCCTATAACAAAGTCTTATTTGTCATCTTGCTCTTAAAGTCATTTACTCATGACTTGCTTTGTTTAGAAAGGATTCTAGATAGTGAAATTGATTTGTATTTTCTTTCTATTCTAGCTCTTAGGAATTAACAGGGTGCATTAGATAACTACCTCCTGTATCAGGTTTCCCTAAATTTGTTTCCTTCATATATTAGTTATCCTCTAGTCCTAGAATATCAGAATTTGGTTTGTTTCTTCCTCTCCAAATACTTTATGATTTTACCTTCTGGGATTATATCTTTCTCCAAGTCCATGTCTTTCTAGAGAACATCATGCTAAGTGATATGAGTAAGTCACTAAGAGTAAAAAATTGGATGTTCCCCCTAATCTGTGGGAACTAGATAGAATGGGACTTAGAAGGGACTTAGAAGGGAAGAAGAAATCTTTAGATGGACAAAGAAGGTGACCTAACTGAGGGAGTTGGGAGGGGGGTGGAGGGAAACACACTATAGCACATGATGTACATACACAAACCTATAAGACTCAATCACTATCTGGAGCATGAAAGGGAGGGAAAGGGGAGGGAATAGGGTGGGATTGGAGGGAGGGCTAAATGTGCAATGTGTGCATGTATGATGTTCATACCCTGACATATATCTAAATGTATAATTACAATGCACCAATAAATGAACATAAAAAAAAGAATTCCCAGCATGCCAAACCATATTTCCTATGGTAGCACAGACAGTTCCACAGGGGACCTAAGTCATCTTTCAGTCCATCTGTATTATTATTTTACTTGTCATGCATTTTATACCATTTTACTGGCCTAGTAGACAGGAGTCTGCCTTCGTTTCTTTTTGTTTGTTTGTTTCTTTTTGCATTAATGATAGCATTTAATATGGGGCACAAGTTTAACTAACAATAATAAATAATTTTTGCAGAAGGCTCATTTAAAATTTAAATTTTATAGATAACTTAATTCTTCCCAGCTTTGACACAAAAAGACATTGAAGCAAATATGCTTCCTTTGTAACTGAATGCTGCAGAGTAGTGAGCCTGTTGCTAATATCAACTGGAGCTTCTGCAGGGAAACACATAGCCTCTAGTTGGAGAGGCGCTGCAGGGAGTGAGACTAACCGAAGCATTCCAGATATGCACACATTGCTGCATAGAAGGAGAGCCCCTATTTGTACTGTGTTTTGTCAAGTATTCCCTTATAAAGACAAAAAACATGAAGCCAGTTAGCTAACTCATCTGCTCCCTAAATCATTAAATATATGATAGCACTTAGGGCACAGAAAGAACTCAAAAAATGCTACTAGTCGCTCTTGGGTTTTAATATGATTTTGTTATTGAGATCTATGCTGGCCAATATGGTAGCCTGTAGCCACGTGTGGCTGTTGGATACCTGAAATGTTACTTGTCCATATTGAGATATGCTCTGAGGATAATATACGCACTGAATTTCAGGGAGTTAGTAGGGGGTGAATAAAAATAGCTCCTTACTAATTTTTGTATTGACTGTATACTAGTTTGGATATATTGAGTTAAATAAAATGTATTAATACAAAAAAAAAACAGATAGTAGATTTCAGTTCTGGCTTGCTGTGTGACTTTGGAAAAATTAGCTAATCTATCTGTATCTCAGATTCCACATCTGTAGAGGAGGATAACTTCACAGGGTTGCTATGAGCATTAAATGAGTTAATGTATATAATAAATTGTGGCTATTATAGTATTATTGGTTTCTGTATCGGGAAACAGATGGCACTCACAAACTAGATAATTTGAGGAAAGTTCAATAAAGGAACTATTCATGAAATGTAAAAAAAAAGAAATAAAGAATTTCTCCAATATACATTTGAAAAGGCACAAAAATAGGAAAATATATGTGTTAACTTTAAAATTAAGAATAGTTGAAAAATTTTTTAAATATTGTTTCAGAGCATCAAAATATAATATAAAATATGATTAACAAAATACACTGATCAGAATATTGATAGTAGGAACATTTGTTGAAAATATAATATAAACATATATCTATTCATAACAGAGGAAGATCACATTTTTCCCTTCACACCATTGCTAATTCTTAGAGCAATAATACTCTTTCTTTTCTTATTGATTGAAAAATGAAGCTGTATTATGGTGAAGTACACCCTTGCCTCCTTTGTAAAACCAATTTTGGTAAGCACACATTTACTCTGATCTTCAATTAGTATTTTACAATGCACTTTTTATGTTCCACAAGGTTATGCTCTTTAGGGAAACTAATGTACACACAAAGTTAAGTGTGAATTTTCTCTTTTCATTTGAGACCAAGTCTGTAAGAAGATGTTAAACATGTTCCTTACTTGGGTTAAATTACAAAGCTTAGAAACCATTAGATCTACAGTTTCTTGCACCTGCATAAGTGAACCTTGTATGAACAAACTGAAAGCCATGTATATTAACTTAAATAAATGTGAACAAAGTAAAAGATAATTTGAAGGTCACTACTAGTGAAATGCATTGCTATAATCCGATTAATATATAATAAAACATCAAAGAAATAGAAAAGTTGTGATGGCAAACATTTTAAAATACTTCATAGATAAGCCAGAAATAAAAAGTGAACATACATGGTTTTATGTTTGGAAAGCGATTTTTTGCTCTATTCCAAGGGAGATCAGCATCAGTTGAAGAAAGATCCTGAAGAAATTTTGGTAATTCCTGTGAAATAAAAGTTATTGCAACATTTACACATTAGAAGTAAACAAGAAATTCTGCTTACTAAAATACAATTTTTCTTTCCAAACCTTTTTTTATTTTTTAATTTAAAAAACCTATCATAAGTATGGAGACAAGGTCAAATTATCAGTCATGAGTTTGCCTAAACTTTTGGAAGTTAATATTAATTAAGTAAATGATGTTGATCAGTTGGGTTCTTATCTGCTCTTGAGATAATTTCTTTGCACTTTGAGAAACCCTCTGATGTGGCGACCAGGCTAGTGACCCTTTTCCATGTTACTCATGGTTCCTCAGGTATACACGGACCATTTTTTAATGTTTTAATGTCTACTTAGTAGGAAGAGGGAATTCGATGATTTATTTTTTGTTTTTTCTTCTCGGGCAGTGTGATTTCATGCCTGTTAATTGGCGCAACACTGGTCAGTTTGAGAAGACGCCAAAGGTCAATTCCTGTACTCAGTAGGCACTTTTAAATTGATAGTGGAATGCAAAGGTGCTATTACGAATTACCAGACACAGACAGAGGGTCAAGAGAACCTATTATTGACATTCGGGTGAAAAGTCATGGTATTATCTGTCTAGCTTGCTCTTTGTCACATGCATTTTTCAGGAATCTCGGATGAGAAAATGGTCATTATTTTTTATTTACATGTATGAAATTTATATTTTTCAATTTCAGAAGTCTCAACTTGCCAAATTCCTTAAGAAATGTTAAAATGTGCATCTTTACAATTTTTTCAACATCATTGTAAACTGTTTCTTTTAATTCAATAATCTCCCTTCTCAGTTATCCTCAAAAAGAATACCTGGACCTTTGTTTGCATGTGGGCATGTGTAAACATCTCAATTGTGATGCATTAGCATCAAAGGTTTAGAAATTTTATTTATTTATTTATATATTTATGTATTTATTTATGTACTTATTTATGTATTTATTTATTTATTTGCAGTACTGAGGATTGAACCCAGGGCCTCATGCATACTAGGCAAGTGCTCTACCACTGAGCTACAATCCCTCTCCCCACCCTGAAAATATCTGACCAAATGAGGAGACCTAGAACAGCTTCCCTGTGTCAGGTTTTGGGAGAATAAGTAGAGGAAGGGAAAAGGTACATTGGGAATTTCCTGAAAAGTGGTACTTACAATTATTTCACACAGAAGTTTCCACTAATAGATTTAAATGACTCTAGCATTGTTAACCAATACCTAATTACCAGCCTGCTTGGATAGTGGCCTCGTTCTTATTAGGGCACACAGTGCCTCAGTGACCTTCCTTATATACCCCTTTAACCTACTGTCTAATTTCTCTTCAGTGGGATCACACATGGGTTCCACGTTCTGCCTCTTTATGCTTTTGTGTTCATGTCCTCTCTCTGGAATACAGTCCCATTTGTCTTCTCCTTGGACTTCTGCTAATCATCTAGTTCATCTCAAAGGTCCACATTTTTATGAAGTATTTTCTGAATGATATTCAGAGTTGATCCTCTGAATCTGTATGCATATTTCTATCATGCAGACCTCTATCATGATACGGTGTTTTTGTAATTTTTAAGATACATGTCTGCCATTCTTACATAATATGAGCTTTTTTGTGGTATGAATTAGAATCATAATATCTATTATTTGTGCTATCAATTGTTCCATATTGCACATATTCAATCATTTTAGAATTCACAATTCAAAGAGGTAGACATTATTATTTCACAAATGAGGACACAGACACAGAAAAGTTAAGTATAATTTGTCCCATGTCACTTAGATGGTAAGTGCTGAGTTGATATATATCAATGTGCCAAATAAAATGCCTTTTCTATAGTAAGAGTTTATAAATATTCAAAGTATGAGTATGACTCATTAAAAGGTTTATCAAATATATGTATCATTATGCATTTGTTTATTACAGCATAATGATTTTGCTTTAAAATACTTAATAAAGCATTAGAATAAAAAAAATTAAAAGTTTTTAAAAATTTTATGGTCTTCAAAATGTTAAACTAGGATCTTTCTCACTATTATTAGCAATGAAAATGTTATTGCTAATAATACTTTTCATCTACTCAGTCATGCATAATGTAATTATGTTCTCTCCTTTTCTAGCAAAATTACACTTTTGCTCTTGAAAAAAATGAGAGTTCTCATTGTATAAATGCTAAAGAAAATTTTATGGTTCTATTGATTTTGTTAAGTCCAGACCAATATTACTTAAGAAGCATAACCAAAAAGCTGCAGGAAATACCATTAATCTTCTCACATTTTTGTTATTATTCCCTGGGAGACTGAAATATTATAATCCTGAATTATTTAAGCCAATTATTTGATTCTTTGTTTCACACACTAAGAAATACATGGAAAAAATTGAAATAGAGTTTTTGGTGACATTTAAATATCTATTTTTATAAAATATAAAATAATCATTTAAGTTAGAAAAGATGCTTCAAGTCTCAAAATAGCTTTTCGATCTGATATCTACCTTATGGTTTCAAATAATTTCAATTTTATTGGTATCTAAAATGTTAAAGACAATAAAATTATTCCCAACTCTTAAATAGTTTCAAAGTGACAAGTTCTTAGTTTTACATATCCGCATAATGATAGAGCATTTATTCCATAGTAACTTAAAAATAGGCCTTGGAAAACAGGGACATTACTCATCCATTTTCTTATTTTGGGAAATAAGAAATAATATTATTCTAGAAATAATATCATTTTTCTAGTTTCTGAAATAATATAATAATATTCTTCGATTTAATATAATATTCTTTAATATAATAATATTCTTATGAACCACCAATGTATACTAAGCATGCAAAGAGGAAATGGAATCATGTAGATGTCTAAATCTAAAGTAATTATTTAAATATAAAACTACATTTATAGTATGAACTAAAGCTCGTATGCAAATAAAAACCAATGAACACATCACTCTAGATTTGCATCCATAGCTGGATGAAAAAGCAGAGAAGACAGGAGGCCAGGCTGCCATTGTGGGGAGGTCTGAAGATGGGCACCTTCTCCTGACACAGTAGGTGAATAATTCTGATCAGGTTGCACCAGAAGCCACCCAGTGTAACATTACTATCCAAACAATCAACCTGGTAATTGGGTATTGATTATCAAGGCCAGAGTCCTTCATGGCCTTGCATGCTTAAAATGGACATGAAATGTGACACATGAAACGACTGGAGGTCTCTCAGTGTTATGACAACTGCTGGTTACATACCGAAAATTCTTCTTGAAACTTTAGGTTGTTGTTTGTGCAAAGCTCTTCAACATGTTGCAGGAAAGATTTCTTGCTTATTGGCCTCCGAGTAAAGAAAGGTATAAAATGGAGTCATGTTAGATTGTATTTTTTTTTAAGCCCGGGCACTGGCTGTACTGTAACAGCTAAAGAATGAGGGGCATTACAGAAACCAAGAACAATAGAGACCTTTAAAGTCACTCTATCATGTTTACAAAGTTAACTTTTCCTCCTTAAGTTCACTTTCTTTGTATTCACGGTACAAAATTCCTTCAAGTTTTCAGTGACTTTAAATGAAGGACTTAACATTTTCGTGAAAAAAGTTTTTCAAGTAAATGTAAGGGCATGAAGTTATCATTGAATCTTAAGGCACATAATACCTCTTTGTCATACAGAAAACATTTTATACATTACAAGGTTTTAGAAGATATAAAATATTGCAGTGACCTCATTCTCATAATGACATGGTTTTTAAGCCCCAAGGAGTTTAAATATCCCTGTATTACTTCTCAAGCTAAAATACAGACATGCAGACTTCACCCCAGAGAGAGAGAAAGCATTTCTCCAGTTACCATGCAATTAGTCATGCTTTTATGATTTATATCCAGCTTAGAGGTTTTTCCAACAAACATACAGAAAAGGAACCACACATTAAGATTGGGAATTGATATTCAAAAGAAGAAAAAAAAAGATTTCACAAACTTACTTGATAGATTTTCTATAACTAAGTAACCTGCAACAGAGATTGTGTTAAATGCATTGTGAGTTGAAAGGGAGAGCTCATTCTGAAAGAGTTCTAGATTAAAATCAGAAATTATAAGAAGTCAGTAATAAATACATAATACATTATGTTATAACCAACATGTAATATGCATTTTAAATTCTATTTCAGTTTTTTGAAATTATATTACTTGGACTCATATGACCAAATAATATTTAGCTTCTCTCTCCAGATTAAAAAAAAGGGGTTACTCATATTATTAGGTATTTGGGACACTATATTAAAAGCAGGTCACTTTTTAATATATTACATAATATTTAATGGTCAAAAAGAGTTAATGGGGATTCAAAAAAATATGTTCTTTATCTATAGAGAGTGCTGGACATGGGAGAATGAATCAATCTGTAAAAACGATATTATGTTGCCCAAGTCTTATTTCAGGAACGAGTTTGATGAATATACGGCCATAATGAATCACAGTCATTTCAGTTACTTTAGACATACTTTTTTTGTGACAGATCTTTGACCAAGCTTTTTATACGCTAACTGAACTCATTTTTTAACAGCAAAATAGATTATGCAACACACACAAACTTAGAGACAAGTGCACTGTTTAAAATATTTGTCATGCACAACAAATTAGCACTGCAAAAAGCACAAAAGCCACAAGATATAATGAAATAAAGTGAGTAACAGAGAACTTTTTCAAAGTTTTACACTGTCAATAATATTGGGAATGATTTTACTATATGTTTTAAGTGAAAGAGATTATAAGAAAATTTTTTGTAAGTATCAGATGAGTGAAAGAAAATAATTGGATTGAAGAATATGACTATTGAATATTGTGAAAATGGCCACAAAGAGGTGTGTTCAAAGAAGAAAACACGAGTAAGTCAAAAGGAAGCCTATTTCATTATAAAATATGTGCTGGGGGAAGATATGGGGATTTGGGAGCAGGTATGACCAAGAAGTATGATAGCATTCTCAGCTAATAACTGATGAGTGAACCCAAGCAGATGTCTCCCAGCTTCTCAGGGTAGAAGCTGCTAGAGCATCCCACTATCAAACATGGCATCAAAGTGACCAGATAGAGCAGAGTTTTGGTGGCTAAATGGGTTATTGAGTCAGAAGAATCATTAATTTTGAGCAGGGAAAACAGAGTGTCTGGAAATTGGAGGTGCCAGAAATATCTCTGATATAGTCACAGAAGCAGTGGAAACTAATCCATCAATCAACCCCTGTTGGAACTAACTACCCTCTGGAAAGACCAGCAAGAAAAGATAACAATGAGCTAGACCCACTACCTGTGCCCCCTTAGAGAACTCAAGGCCCAATATTTCTATGCTATCATGTTCTTCAAAAATAGAAAAGGAAAGAGGGTTGGGCAAATCCCAATTAACTGAGCTTAAGATACAAATGATTGAGATGCTTGAATTAGCAAGATTCATTTACTTGATACTGAATGGAAATGGAAATTCTTGAACTACGTGGTAATCACTCTTATAACGGGACAGTTTGTGATTGGTAAAATTCAGATACACTCTATCTGATTTAGCGACTGGCCCATGGTCAACCTAATTAAGAACAGACTGCCATCCTACAATGGAGAAATTCTCTCCTTCCCAGAAGGTCGAGTATTATTTCAGGCTTTACTAGAGAAACGTTTTTACTGGGATAACTGGAATCTACAATAGATGCTAGTTTCTGGGAAGCCATCAAGAAGTCATTTGAAGAATCAGTACACATCTGTGAAATCGCCAAGAGACATTAAACATGAATAATCACATCAAAGTATAAATGAGCAATAAGCAGCTAAAGCATAATATAATTCACATCCTTGCTCTTTTTTCAATAGTGATCTCTAATTCTAATTAAATCAAATATATATTCTAAGTTCATTTCTTTTCAGTGAAAATTCTATAGAAAATTGCTTTAATTTTACTGTTCTTATTTTATTTTTCATTTGATTTTTTTTCTATATATTAATAGTGCTTTTTTTAACTTTTTATGTTCATTTATTGGTGCACTGTAAATTATAATTATACATTTTGATATATGTCAGGGTATGAACATCATACATGCACACATTGCACATTTAGCCCTCCCTCCAATCCCACCCTATTCCCTCCCCCTTCCCTCCCTTTCATGCTCCAGATAGTGATTGAGTCTTATAGGTTTGTGTATGTACAT
>PVJS01000660.1:0-120018 GCA_004027185.1 Glis glis | reverse complement strand
GCCTCCACTCCTGGCTCACTCTCGGGGAGAAGGCCGAATGCACCCCTGCCTCCACTCCTGGCTCACTCTCGGGGAGAAGGCCGAATGCACCCCTGCCTCCACTCCTGCTCAGTGGCTCCCTTTGTCCTGTCTGTAGTCGGTGCAACCTCACAACCTTTAGGACACTGGTTCTCAGCCTAGGCTGCAGGCTGAAATGACCTGGAGAGTTCTGACGACCAGGGGCGGCTGTGTCCCTCCCACAAGTGTTGGGGTTTTTGAAAGCTCCCTCGATGTTGCTGATGTGCATCTGAAGCTGAGAACTATCCTAGGCCTTTCCAGCCCACGGTGATGGATTCCTCCTCTGCACTGTCAAGATACCTAGTCTCTATGGTTATTTGGTCACAGTCATATCACGTGACTCATCCCAACAGCAGAGCCCAGCTGTGAGGCTTCTGTATTTCCACACCGCCTTGCACTATCATGACCCAAAGGCACATGTGCCCTTCCTGGCTTCTGGGCTGAACTCAAGGGGCCTCTCTGACTGGAATGCGGGGCCAGCCCTGGCCATGGGAAGTAGCTGTTCAGCTGGCTTCTGCCCTGTCCTGCCCAAAAAGACCTCCATGCAGCTGGCTCCTGTGCAGAACAGAAGCTCTGTCTGCAGCCCAGCCCCTAGGTTATGATGGCTGAGCAGCTTCCCCCCTCCAGATGTTTGTTTTGTTTTTTTGGTAGTGAGATTGAACCCAGGAACATTCTACCTTCAAGCCATATCCATAGCCCTTTTATTTTTTATTTTGAAACAGGGTCTCACTAAGTTGCCGAGGGTCTCATTAAGTTGCTGAGACTGGCTTCGAACCTGTGATCCTCCTGTCTCAGCCTCTCAAGTACTGGGATTACAGGTGTGTGCCATCTCTCCCAGCTTCTTCTGTTGTTTTTCATGATGTGTAAGCAATTACAGATTATATGTAGTCTACAGCCTCGGATTGGCGAGATGGGAACTATCCAGTGCAGTGGTATCTTCTTAGAAGCTAAATCCAACAAGTGAAATTATCCAGTTTTTTTTTTTTTTTTTTTTGCATTATGTGCTACCTCTGGAAGCTGGCTCCTTCTAATCTATAATATATCCAATGTAGCTCAGCTCCTGGGCCTGCTGTAGACATGGAATAAAAAGCCCACTGGGCACCTGGGCCAATGTTGACAGGAGAGTGCCCCCTGCTGGCCGAAGGCATCCCTGCAGTTTAGCGCGAGCCTTGCATTAAGGTGCAGGAGACCCAAGGGAACACACAAAGCCAAGTAAGGATACCCAATAAATTTCATTTTCCCCTTCCAATCTAGCCTGGAGCCTGCTAACCCCATCCTCCCGGTCCGATCCCAGTACCCCCACACCCAGGGCCGGCAGTTGCTGCCATTACCTGGAAAACCCGTGGCTGTTGCTGTGGTTCCTGTTGCCATAGGCAACGTTGGCATTGGCATTGTTGGTATTGGCGCGAGCAAGAGGGTTGGTTCTTGGATCATGAGGGAAGTCCTCCAAGAAGACGGGCGACTCCAGCTCCTCCATCTCTATCTCAGCAAATTGGAGGGGTCTTTGGTTGGCCATGACGGGGGGCAGGGAGTTGGTCCTTTCCAGGAAGTTGTCCACTTGGCCAAACAGTCCTCCGGTCCTCTAGAGGCAAGCAGGAGAGTGGGAGGACTGAGAGCAGGGGCTGGGGGATGAGGACAGGGAGTCCCTAGGGGCTGTCACCTGGGACGATGGCGCTGGAACCAGTGATGGGATTGGGAGACAAATCCTATAAGGCCAGAGGGGAATGGATGGAGCGGTGAGACCAGAAGAAGAAGAGTCCCCACCCTCAGCAAAGTCCCAATTTGGTGGGGTAGACAGGACATACCCCGAACTTTACAGGAGACATGGACACACAGACAGGGACGTGTGGAGTAGTGGAGAGAGCACTGAATTGGGAGACATGGACACACAGATAGGGGCATGTGGAGTAATGGAGAGAGCACTGAATTGGGAGTCTGCACTGGGTTCTAGTCCCCCTCTGAAACTAAGTGGGCATCTCACATCTCTTTGGGCCTCCATTTCCTCATGAATAACCTGAGGGTTTAGTGAGGTGGTCATAAAGGATCTTCCAGCTCTGAAGTGTTACAAGAAACACTGGACAGAACTAAGGGTTGAGGACTGACACCGTGGGAGCGGGTCCTCGGAGACGGAATGTTGACGAGGGCTGTGGGGAAGGCGGGGAAGGCTGTGTTATACTCCATACCTTGAGTAGGTTGGGTCATTGATTCTGAGTCTCAGGAGAGATGGGAGGTGAGGTGGAGGGGTGCCGTCAGCTCCCATGACCCCTCCTGCATGGCTGGGCTCCTGGCCCTCCTCTCTTGCCGCTCACTGTGTCTAGACCACTAGGGGTGGTCATGGCCCTCACTCACCCGGAATATGCCCTCCTCCATGGCTGCCTCCACCATCGCTCTCTCCAGCTCCTCCTCCGCTGTCAGGTCTCCTGAGATGGTGCGGTGGATCTCTGGGGCTGCCTCCTCCTCTATGGTCCGCAGTCCAGCCTGGGGATGGCAATGTGACCTGGTGACCGTCCAGTCCAGGAGCAGAGACCAGAACTGCTTCCCCAGCCCCACTCATTTCTTTTTCCTTTCCCCTGCCTGCCTGCCTGCCTGCCTTCTTTCCTTCCTTTCATGGTACTACGGATTGAACCCAGGGGCATTCTACCTCCAAGCTACACTTCGAGCCCTTTTTAATGTTTCATTTTTGAAACAAGGTCTCACTAGGTTGCTGAGAATCTTGCTAAGTTGCTGAGGCTGGTCTTGAACCTGTGATCCTCTTGACTCAGCCTCCCAAGTACTGGGATTACAGGAGTGCACCACCATGCCCAGCTAGCCCCACTCGTTTCTTTTCTTTCTCTTTCTTTCTTTCTTTCTTTCTTATTTTATTTTATTTTATTGGTACTGGGGATTGAACCCAGGGGCATTCTACCTCCAAGCTACACCCCCAGTCCTATTTTTTATTCTTTATTTTGAAACAGGGTCTCACTAAGTTGTGGAGGGCCTCACTAAGTAGCTGAGGCTGGCTGTGAACCTGCGATCCATCTGTCTCAGCCTCCCAAATACTGGGATTACAAGTGTGTGCCACCATGCCCCGCTAGTCCCACTCCTTTCTAATCTCTGCACCTGTGGCTCTCCTGAAACCACCCTCCTGGTTTATCCAATGTCACAGAGCTCTGTGAGACTCCCAGCTCCTTCTCTGGTCTCTGCAATAGTCCACACCCTAATTTTTCCCAGAGTCTTCTCTCAACCCCGTGGGTGGAGATTTTGTGACTTCCCCAGGCCTTTGGGTTGAGAAATCTCTTTATTTTATATATATGTTTTTTCTTTTTTGCTATTATATATTTATTATATATTTCTTTATATATAATATTATATATACACACATATTATATATATACACACATTTCTTTTTTGTTTTGAGCTGGTCAAAGTTCTTATTACCAGCAAAAAGACAAATCAAAATTGGTGTCACCTGACAGTTTGCGATGAGGACACAGCGTGGCTTCTGTGATATTCTTATCAAGATGCCTGTCTTCTATCTAGCATGGGAAACGTGAGACAAACCCGGCCTGAGGAACATCCTGGCCTGTAATCTTCAGAAGCTCAAGCTCGTGTCAAAGAAAGACTGAGGAATGGTTCCAGATGGAAGAGACCACAGGAGAGATGGCAACTAAATGCAACATGTAATTCCGTGTTGGGTCCTTTTGTTATAAAGGGCATTATTGGGACAACTGGGGAAACTTGAAGGAGAGCTGAGGATTAGATGGTAGTAATATATCAATGTTAATTTCCTGATTTCAATGGTCGTGTTGTGGTTATGTACGAGAATTATGGAGGAGAATGCCTATGTTTGCAGGAACACACTTGAATGTGTACATCAGGGGCATCATGTTAGGGTTGATGCTAGACTTACTCTCAAACGGTTCAGAAAAAAAAAAGAAAGGTTTTTGTATTATACTTACAACTTTTTTTGTACTGGGGATTTAACCCAGGGGCTTTCTACATCTGAGCTACAACTCTAGCCCTTTTAATTTTTTAAATTTTGAAACAGGGTCTCCCTAAGTTGCTGAGGGTCTCACTAACTTGCTGAGGCTGGCCTTGAACTTGCAATCCTTCTGTCTCAGCCTCCCAAGTACTAGGATTACAAGTGTGTAAAGTGCCTATATACACTTGCCTGGTTCCTCGGGAGGTCAGCAGTCCAGTGCCACTTTTAAAAGTAGGTGATTATTTTAAAATAAAAGCAGCAATTTAAATAAAATTTTGAGCACACAGCCCAAATACAGGTAAATTTTTGAATTTATAAATTATGTGCATTACAATGAACACAAAAATAGAAACAAAACCCACATGAAATGAAACATAGAGTTCTAAGGTTTTCTTTTTGTAGCCTATGCAGCATTTGCAATGCCCCTGGGGGTTCTGCTTCCTTTTTTTTTTGTGGTACTGGGGATTGAACCCAGAGGCATTCTACCTTCGAGCTACACCCCCAGCCCGATTTTATTTCTTATTTGGAAACAGGACAAAGTTGATGAGAGACTCACTACTTGCTGAGGCTGCCCTCGAACCTGTGATCCTCCTGTCTCAGCCTCCCTGGATTTACAGGCGTGCGCCACCACGCCTGGCTGGGGCTCCACTTTCGTTTTTTTGGCGGTACTGGGGATTGAACCCAGGGTTATTTTACCTCCGAGCTACACCCCCGGCCCTATTTTTTTATACTTTATTTTGAAACTGGGTCTCACGAAGTTGCGGAGAGCCTAAGTAGCTGAGGCTGGCCGCGAACCAGGATCCTCTGGTCTCTGCCTCCCAAGTACTGGGATTACAAGCATGCGCCACTACGCCCGGCAGGCTCCACTTTCTTTGCAGACTACTGTTTTTATTTAACTTGTCTCTCCTGTGAACAAATCTCATTTTCTTTTATCATGCAGAGGTGATGAGCTTCTCACTCTCCTGAAGTTGAAACGTCTTCCATCACGGGCCCTCCAGAATTATCATCTCATGTCCTCACTCCTCCAGGCTCCCTTCTTTATGCCTCCTCTATCCCTGGCACCAGGGGGGCAGGAGCCCAGAACCTGGCTCGGCAGGGGAGTCCTTTGGAACGTGCATGGGTTGGGCTTACCTGGATCTGTATGGTGTCTTTCTTGGGCCGATACCCATAATATTCCTCCTGGCGCTTCATGAACTTCCGGAAGTGCTCCTGGATGAGGAACGTGGCATAGAACTTCCCCACTGTCACCTCATCATCTGCAGAGAAGACAACAAAGGTCGTCCCAAAGGCTGGCGGGACTCTGATGCTGGATTTAGAGCTGGAGCCAGGTGTAGCCAGTTCCAGCACCCAACCCTCCTGTCTTGCTGATTTGGTCAATGGGAGCTACCCACTCTGAGGCTGCTGGCCGCCCTGCTAGGTGCCCACAGGGCCTATCTAAGGCATCTGTGGAGGTCTGAGCCATTCTTAGGTTCTCTTGGAACTTCTCGCAGGAGCTGGCTGCCTTTCTGCGTCTGAGTATGGACTCTGGTTTCCCCAAGCCGCACCCACCTCCGATTGGAGGGATGACCTGGTCCAGGAGCTTCATGCTGGTCCTCTTCCAGATCTTCTTGATGATGGCCCTCAGCTCCTCGTTGGCCTGCTCGAAGTTACCTGGGGCAAGGAAAAAGCAGGAGTGGCCCCGAAGCCATCCGGCTAAGCAACTGCACAGGACAAAGCCTCTGATACTCACCACGTCTCCTGAGAGCCAGCCATTCACTCAGCAAACACTGGCTCTGTTTTCTTTTGTGGCAGCTGCTATGCTGGACACTGGCAATACGGCCAGGACACCACTGTCGCTCTGAGATAGCCCCATCCTTGCTCATGTACTTCCTCCCCAGAGGCCTTGGCTTCCAGTGCTCAGAGTGGTTAGTTTTTTGGTTTTGTTTTGTTTTGTTTTTGATACTGGGTATTGAACTCAGGGGCATTCTACATCCCCAGTCCTTTTATATTTTATTTTTTTTGAAACGGGGTCTCGCTAAGTTGCTGAGGGATCTTGCTAAGCTGCTGAGGCTGGCTTCGAATCTGTGATCCTCCTGTTTTAGCCTAACAAATACTAGGATCACAGGTGTGCACCACCACACCTGGCTCCCAGAGTAGTTAACATTGAACATTGTCATCTCCTGCTTGCATCCCCCAAAGCTTCAATTGCTCACACACCTTCCAGCTGCTCTAACTAGCTCCTCTCTGACTCCTGTGGCCTTCCTCTTCTTGCTCTCCCAAGGAATCTGCCCTGTGGCTGCCTCAGACACCTGCAGTGGTCCTGATGTGGGAACCCACCCTGATGCAGCTTGAGCAAGGGCTCAAGAACACCACCACCACCCCTCCCCAACTCCTTCCCCCCGATCCTGCCACGTCTGTCTTCCTGGTAGGGGAGGACCTACAGGTTTAGCAGAATCAAGTGTGGACTCCCATCAGCCTGCCCAGTACAACCGGAGTCCTTCCTCTGCTGCTGCCCAGAGCTGAGCTCGGACCACCCCCGGCCATGCACGAGAACTATGCTTCTCTGGCCCATAGCCACAGTGGAGGAGCATGGGAACAGATCCTTAGTGATCCTGCTCTGTGGAGAATTCTCAGGCTTTGATGGGCAGAGGACTTTGGGGCTGTGGTCTGGGCTCCCTCTGCTTCTCCCTATGGCTCTTGATTCCAACCTTTAGCTCTGAGAATCTGGCAGAATCTGTGCCCGCCGGAAGTCCCTCACCTTCTGTCTTGATCTTGAGGGCCGTGCGTACCAGGGCAAAGAGCGTGGCATTGAAGGTGACCGTGCCATCGCTGTTCAGGGGCATATTCATGCCCACCAGCCGCTGTGTAGGGAGAGGTAGTGGTTGGCGGCCGAGCTGGAACCAGGCCAAGCTTGGCAGGTCCTACTTACCCAGAAGGAACGGGGCATGGGGGCTGGGGGTGCGGGCTGACCAGGACACCTTCCATGAGGGGCTGGAATCATGAGTTGGGGGATACTGTTGAGACTTCGGGTCATCAGGGAGAGGCCTGGGGACTGCTAAAGTTTGCATCTGGAATGTCTCCCAAAGTCCCATGTAGTGAAGACTTATCCCCAGGGTGGCACTATGGGAGGTGGTGGAGCCTTTAAGAGATGGGGCCCAGTGGGAGGTTTTAGGTCACTGGGGGCATGCCTTACAAGGGGATTGGGGACCTCAGTCTCATCCCCTTTCTCTTTGGTGTCCCAGCCATGAGCAGTTTTGCTGTGCCACATGGTCCCACCAGGCTGTACTGCCCCCCCCCACCACCAGAGACCAAAAAGCAACCGGTCTTCCCTATCAGTAATTGAAACCACCAAACTATGAGCCAGCCTTTATAATTTGATTATCTCAGGTCTTTTTTTTGGTAATTTTTTGGTACTGGAAATTGAACCCAGGAACATTCTACCTCTGAGCTACACCCCCAACCATTTTTATTTTTTTATTTATTTTATTTTTATTTTAATTTTTTTTTTTGCAGTACTGGGGATTGAACCCAGGGGCATTCTACCTCCGAGCTACACCCCCAGCCCTATTTTTTATACTTTATTTTGAAACCGGGTCTCACGAAGTTGCAGAGGGCCTCACTAAGTAGCTGAGGCTGGCCGTGAACCCGGATCCTCTGGTCTCCGCCTCCCAAGTACTAGGATTACAAGCGTGTGCCACCACGCCCGGCTTTTATTTTTTATTTTGAAATAGGGTCTCACTAAGCTGTTGGGGGTCTTGCTAAGTTGCTGAGGCTGGCCTTGAACCTGCGATTCTCCTGTCTCAGCCTCCCAAGTACTGGGATAACAGGCTTTGTACCACTGCACCTGGCTCATCTCAGGCATTTGTTATAGTGATGGAAAGCCGATTAACACAGAGACCCAGGGAATCACTGGTATAAATGACTCATTCCATCAGCCCTCACCAGCTTCCCTGCCCCATAGCACCTGAGCCTCTTCCTCTCCCAGGGCCGCCCCTCCCTGGCAGCTCTGCTTACCTTACATGCTACCCGGTGTGGGCAGAACTTCCCGAAGCCCAGAGGGGGCTGGATCCTTCTGAGCAGGGTCACCACGTCCAGGTGTTTGATTCTCCCCCTGCAGGAGGACACACAGACCTGTCCTCCCAGTAGCCCCACCCAAAACCACCCTACCTCACCCCTTGCTCAGAGAGTGGACAAGGGGAAGGAATCACGGGACACTTCCTTATTTTCCAGCCACATTTAGGAGGTGGGAGCCTCTTACCCTTTTAAAAGAAGAAACAAAGTTTGGATTTACTCTTGCCCAACAGCAGGAATGGGCTCTCTATTTTAGGTGAGTAGAGGCTCTTTTTTGGGATCTTCTCTAGGATAAGGGATCTCCAGGCCTGAAATCTGGACCTCATTTTCTGCCTATCAAGACATTCTTTAGGTTTTGGTCAAGCTGATAGGTGTTCTCTTTGGCAGTATTAATACATATAGAATGGTTGGATATGGTGGCACAGCTGTAACCCCGGTACTTGGGAGGCTAAGAGAGAAGGATTGCAGGTTCCAGGACAGCCTCAGCAATTTAGCAAGACTCTCAGCAACCTAGCGAGACCCTGTTTCAAAATAAAAAAAATAAAATAGGGCTGGGGATATAGTTCAGAGGTAGGATGTCCCTGGGTTTAATCCCCAATACCAAAAAAAAAAAAAAAAGAAGTCAAATGTCTGACAAGGGAGGTGGACGTTCACACCCAGAGACTGGTCCAGAGCCAGAAACCACATTTTGTTGTGACCGTGACCCCAGAAGGCATGAAGCAAGGATAGCAAGTGGGTGTTGCCTTGAGAAAAATCATTTTTGAAAGTCCTCTTGACTTCTTTCTTTCTGTGATCTGCCTGTAAAAAAGATTAAACATTTTCTGCCTGTCTCCAGAGGGCTGAGTTAGGACTTGAGGGGGGCTGGTAGAGGCAGGCAGGTTTTGATCTCCCCAATGTAAACCCTTCAAAGCACAGTTGCTAAGGATTCCAGACAGCCCTGCATTGAATCCTGGTGCCCTCTCTCACTTAGTGCATGACCCAGGGCAACATAATCTCTCTGAACCTCGGTTTCCTCATGTGTGAGATTAAGATGATCAGGAGACCTGTGTTATAGGTTGTTGGAAGAATTAAATGGGATCATCCATATAGTGTTTAGCACAGTGCCTGATACCTGGGAAACATTGAGTAAATGTGAATTTATTACTGTGTGTGCGTGTGCGTACGTGTGTGTGTGTGTGTGTGTGTGTGTGTGTGTGTGTGTGTGAGAGAGAGAGAGAGAGAGAGAGAGAGAGAGAGAGAGATACTGGGGATTGAACTCAGGGGAGTTCTACCTCTGAGCTACAACCCCGCCCTTCTTACTTGTTTTGAAGCAGGGTTTCACTAGATTACGGAGAGTCACTACTTGCTGAGGCTGTCCTTGAATCTGCGAGCCTCCTGTCTCAGCTTTCCAAGTACTGGGACTATGGGCGTGCACCACCATGCCCAGCTAACTTATTACCATTTTTAGAAAAAAATGTAAGAGAGCAGTGCTTCCTAAACTCTAATGTGCATACTAATGCCAGAGGATCAGGTTAATGGCAATAGGATTCTGACTCATCTGGGTGGGGCCTGGGACTCTGCATTCTATTGATTTATTTGTACTGGGGATTGAACCCAGGGGTGTTCTACCTCTGAGCTACACCCCTAGCCCTATTTTATTATTTTTTTGAAACAGGGTCTCACTAAGTTGCTGAGGGCCTCTCTAAGTTGCTGAGGTTGGCCTCCAACCTGCTATCCTCCTCTCAGCCTCCTCACACCCTTACAGGTGTGTGCCACCATGCCCGGCTAGGACTCTGCATTTTAATCAAGCTTTGATGTGGTTGGTCAGTGGAGCACACTTTGAGTAGTCAGGCCTAGAGTTCCCCACTCCTAGGAGTGTCCAAGCAGAAGCTAAATGCCTTTCCCAATAAAGTTAAGGGTCTTTCTACCCTGGGAGGCTGTGGGATGACTTCCCACCCTGAGAGACTCTGATTCTCTGGGCTGGGACCTTGGATGAATAAAGGGAGAAGGGAATGACTCCCTAGTGGACACTGGAACGGGGTCTAGGATGGAGGGGTGGACAGGTTAGGGAGTGCCCGAGGCAGAGCCTGCAGACTGGACTCACTTAGCCTCCGGGTCATACTCTGCCCAGATGGCCTTGAACTCATCCAGGTGATGAGGGCCCAGGATGGACCAGTCCCGTGTGAGGTAGTCAAAGTTGTCCATGATGACAGCCACAAAGAGGTTGATGATCTGCAAGAGGAGAACCAAGGGCTCCCAACAGAAAAGGCGGCTGATGCAGGGGAGCCAGGAAGGGAGGGGAGCCACCAGGGAGGGGAGCCAGGAGGCCTCCCTGGGCACGGGTCCATAGCTTCTTCTTCCCAGCCCTTTTGCATGACCCACACCCCACATGTGAGCAAGGCTATGCCCTGTGCTCTTGCTGGGGCAGGCACTCTGCCAGGTGCCAGTGCCCATTCTTTGAATCCCAGCTTGAGTGCCTCTTTCGGAACTGCTCAATGGCAGCCTGTTGCCCAAGCCCCAGAGAGGTGCTTTCCCTTCTCCGTGCGCTAGCGGGCACTGAGCAGTTCCTGCCTTCTGTCCACATTGGGGGTCCCTTTGAGTTGCAAGGCTTGCTCACACATGTACTTCCCTGTCCCTGTGAGCTCTGTGAGTGCAAGGACTGGGCATAATTTATATCTCTAGCCCTGTACCCAGCCCAGTGCCTGACAGACTGGGCGATCAAACAACAGTTTTGAGTGAATGTAGGAAAGAAAAAGGAGTACTGGAAGACGGGCTCAATGGATGCCTTCCACAGGGACAGACAGCGGCCCCGCAGTCTCAAAGTGACCTAACACTCTCTTTCTAATCCCAACCTGGACCTCCCCTTTTTTTTGTGGTGCTGGGGATTGAACCCAGGGGCATTTTACCTCTGAGCTACACCCCAGCCCTATTTTATTTTTTTTTAATTTGGAGACAAGGTCTCACTAAGTTGATGCAAGCTTCACTGAGTTGCTGAGGCTGGCTTCAAACCTGCGATCCTCCTGTCTCACCTCCCAAGTACTGGGCTTACAGGCGTATGCCACCGTGCCCAGTTCAACCAGGACCCATTGTGAAATCCTGTTGCCAGAGTTTCAGCCCCCTTCTAATGGGGCAACTTTCTGAGGAATAGTTAGGCATATTGTCTTTCTAGGAAGCCCCTATTTAGGGCATGACTTCATTAAATTCCTTTTGATTACTAATTACTAATATATATTAGCAATTGTATAATGTATACAGTAGGGTGTGTGTGTGTGTGTGTGTGTGTGTGTGTGTATTAAAACCTTTTTGCAGCCGGGCGTGGTGGCGCACGCTTGTAATCCCAGTACTTTGGGAGGCGGAGACCAGAGGATCCGGGTTCGCAGCCAACCTCAGCGCGCATGCGCGGGAGCGCGATCGATCTCTCTCTCTCTCTCTCTCTCTCTCTCTCTCTCTTTACCTAGTGAGGGCCTCTGCAACTTCGTGAGACCCAGTTTCAAAAATAAAGCATAAAAAAAAATAGGGCCAGGGGTATAGCACGGAGGTAGAACGCCCCTGCGTTCAATCCCCAGTACTGCAAAAAAAAAACAAAAAAACCCAAACAAAACAAAACAAAAAAAACTTTTTTGCAATCCCTCTAGAGCAGGAAAATGTGCTTACAAAACAAAGCCACACCCAAGATGACCAGAACAAGGGACAATCTAACCAGAGCCTCTTGTATCTCAAAAGATCCCTGGAGAGACAGAAGCCAGCAGGAAAGAGGAGGTAGTCCCTGCCACCCTTCTTCGGCTCTCCAGCCCCCTCCCTGGCTGCCACCCCGGGCATCTCACCAGGAAGGCGCAGAGCATGTAGAAGCTGATGAAGTAGTAGTAGGCGAAGTTAGTGCCACATGTGTACTCCTCGCCCGGGGCATAGTCCGACTCCGGGTCACACAGCTTCCCGTAGCTGGAGGCCAGCAGGATCTCCTGCCAGGCCTCACCTGTTGCACACCTAGGGGAGAGAGGTCCCCGTCGCCTATACACCTTTTTTTTTTTTTTTTTTTTTTGCTATTAATGATTGAACACAGGGGCATTCTACCTCTGAGCTACACCCCCAACCCTAATTTATTTTTTTATTTTGAAACAGGGTCTTGCTAGGTTGCTGAGGGTCTTGCTTAGTTGTTAAGGCTGGCCTTGAACCTGCGATCCTCCTGTCTCAGTCTCCGGAGTACTAGGATTAAAAGTGTGCAAAGTGCCTATACACTCTTGCCTGGCTCCTCGGGAGGTCAGCAGTCCAGTGGGCTGCTCCACATCTGTGAGGAGCAGACTGGAGTTGCTGCCCTGGAGGTCAGGAGGTCAGGTATCCAGGTCGCTGTCCCTGCAGGCCTGGCTGCAGTTTCCCCTCCATGCTGGAGATCCTCTGCCCTATGTTCATGGGGTACTACAAGTGGGAGCTAAACTATGGAAAAGGGGTTTCTTGGATGGAGGGGGAACTTGTGAATGACTGGAGGGGGGATAACTAGAGCAAGCGCTGCTGCCCATGGTGAGGCAGGCTCAGAGGCCATCAAGGCCTCGCTGCGTTCTCCGGAGGGACGTTTGGCCTCAGTGGAGAGGCTTAGTGCAAAATGACAATGCAGGGCCACTTGTTTCCAGATGGCTAAAATCTTCACGGTGACAGCAGGGCAATCAGCCGGGCACCCTGTGTGGAGCTACCACTGCCCCCAGTGCAGATCAGAACATAGCAAAGGCTGGATGTCAGTGGGGTGGGGGACATGGGGGACTCCTGCCTGAAGAGCAGCAACACAGCCTGCGGGAAGGTCTGGAAGTTGTTGTTCCGGTTTATTTGGGTCCCGTCCACCATGGCGATCTTTCCAAACATCTGCAAATCACAAAGGTCTCTCTGGCTTCGGAACCTAGGTGCAAGTGTCCCCTCGGCTCATCTCCCGCTGCCTTCTCCCCCTTCTCCCCACCCTCACCCCTGCCTCTCCCACCTCCTTTCACCTCAGTCCATGTCAGATCTGAAGCCAAACAGGAGTATTTTCTAAGTTTAATAACATTTTTCCCATCCAGCCAAAGGAAAGTAGGAGGGTAGACCAGTTCTCCCAACTGCAGGCCACCCTAGGGAGGTGTGGTGTGGGGAAGCTCCAGGGAGAGGGCTCCAGTCAAGGCCTTAGAGAGGAGGTCTGGCCACAGCTGACCTGTGTCCGAGGTCTCTCCTGGATCACGTCCAGGTTCCTAACACTGTGGCATCTGGGCTAAGGTGTGTACCCTCCTTTCTCAGCCTTGCAGCAGACCCCTTGGGCTCTGGGATTCAGGAGGCAGGGTGGGTGGAGAGTCTGGCCCGTATGCTGGTTAGATCTCCCCAGGCCCATGGATGCCCCTCTAATCTGGCCGGGACCCATCCTTGGGCCTGGCTCATCTTCCTCTCACCTGCATGCCGATGACGGCGTAGATGAAGAAGAGCATGACGATGAGCAGAGCGACGTAAGGCAGGGCCTGCGGGGCCAGTGGGGAGCGTCAGCCGCAGCCCCACCCACCACCCTGCAGCCCTGCCCACCTGCAGCTCACCAGGGCCTGCCTGGCCCCACGACCCCTGGCTCAGGTCCGTGTCTCTGGTGGCCCTTGCACTCGCACCTGGAAGGACTTGATGAACGTCCACAGCAGGGTGCGCACTCCCTCTGCCCGGCTCAGCAGCTTGATCAGCCTCATGACCCGGAACAGGCGGAAGAAGGCGCTGGAGATGCGGGCACTCTCGTCTGGGTCCTGTGGGGCAGCAGCCCCAGAGATCAGTCTGGGGGTGGCCCCTCAGGGTAGTAGGGGCAGGGTGGGGGGAGGTGCAATATGTGTGTTGGGGAGATATCCATGCCCACCTCAGGTCCCTGGACCCCATGGTCCATTAGCTCTGGACCATTCTGGGGTTCACGGCTCTGGGGCCGTTAGGCTGGGAGGAGGGGTGGCCATGGGGCATCAAGCTGTGCGGTGAGCCCCCGCTTGGAGCAGCGGCCGGGACCCACCCTGGGGCAAGATGCAGCCAGGCTCACCGTCAGCCCTTCTGGGGCCTTCCGCCCAACTCCCCTTCATCTTGAGCTGCCACTGAGCATTGTACCCTGCTGGCCCTTCGGGGCCGCTACCCCTAGTGTCCTCCAGCGCAAAGGCTCCCAAAAGCATGGCTTAAAATTCAACATGGTTACTCCCCACTGTTCCCACAGTAATCTCAGCTGTTCTAAGCTGGGCAAGCCCCTGTCCTTGTGCCAGCCTTGGACACAGGGATAACTCTGAAAGAGAGAGCCCTCTCTGCCCTGCTTCCCATGTCCCCAAGGGCCTTGTGCCTGATGAACTACCACTGAGGTCCATGGCCAGCACAGTCCTCTCCAGACTGTGTTCCCATCTGCATGGAGGGTGCTGGAGAGAACCCTCACTCCGTTTCCTAGGACTCTGAGGAAGCCACTACATCCATGCACGTTCTACCCCACCCTGCAGAGCGCCCACCCCGCCCTAACCCTGACGCCCAGAGGCCTGCTCTGGGGAGGAGGCCCTGAATGCTGGATGCACCCCATGCGGTCCATGCAGCTGGCCTAAGCATGCGAGCTGCGGGGCAGAGCCCGAGCGTGCTGGACAGGCCCATGCAGCCTGGAATTACAACGTTCCCGCAGCCTCCACCCAGGCAATACAGTCCCCCGCTGGAGGCCAGGAAAGTCTGTGGAGAAAAGAGACGAGGGGAGGGGGAGGAGAGGAGAGAAAGGAGGAGGGACACGGGAGGGAGGTGAAGAGAGGTGTCAGAAAGGACAGACACAAGGGAGAGTTAAAGAGAGAAAAAGACGAGAGGCAGGAGACAAGACCCCAGTGGCTGCAGTCAGGGGCGGGGCGTGGTGAGGACAAAGCTCTGTGGGGACAGGGAGGCAGAGACTGGGGCAAGGGAGCAAGAGGGGAGGGAAGACTGGACACAGACAAGTCCCTTCTCATCTCTGAGATGTACCACAGGTGACAGGATTGGGCTCTTCCTGTGTCTGGGGACATCCCTGCTGAGGGCTCATCGGGCAACACCTGCTCATTGAAAGTGGATTCACACCCCTATGGCCCTTAGGGAAGCCCCAGATTTCAGGGGCAAAGCTCCTCTGCGGAGCCTGAGACGCCCCAGCAGATGCACCGACCCAGGACTGGAACCAGGGCTCACACCTGGGTGGCCAGGCTCTTAAATAACAGGTGGTCAGGTATGTGGGAGTCACAGATTTTTTCTGTTTATGCCAAGCTTCTCCCTTGGGCCACATTTCATGAGAAGCCCTTGTTCCGGAGCTCTGGGTCAAGAGAAGTCATTGTTGAGTCCTGTATCTGCAGGTAACTGAGCCCAACATACCGGTTTCCCCTGTTAAGCGCAGCGTCCTGGGCAGTTTTCCCCTGGACTCCTGGTTCTCAATGGTGGCTGCACATCAGACTCAGAGAATTTTTGAAAAAATTTTTGAAAAATCAGAGAATTTTTGAAAAAAATACATTTGTTTTTTGGCTGATTAAGTCAGCTTCTATGGAGTGGAGCCTGGCTTCAGAGGTTCAAATGCACCCCAGGCCGTTCTGAAGTGCAGCCAGGCAACCGTGTTCTGGACCTGTGCTCTCCATACGGTAGCTACTAGCTACATGTGGCTTTTGAATTACAATGAAATAGAAATAAAATTAGAAACCTAGCTTCTCAGTTCCATGAGCCACTTTAAGTGACCAGTAGGCACATGTGGCTAGTGGCTACCGCGCTACATAGGGCAGAACATTTCTATCATTGCAGAAGTTCTGGTAGACACACTCTAGGCCTTTCCCTAGTGTGTGTATATCCATTTTTTTTTAAACTAGGGATTAAACTCAGGGACATTCTACCTCTGAGCTGTGCCACCAGTCCTTTTTATTTTTTTATATTTGAAACAGGGTCTTGCTAAGTTACTGAGGCTGGCATTGAACCCGCAATCCTCTTGTCTCAGCCTCCCAAGTACTGTGCTACCACATCCATCCATCTGTACATCAATCTTAACACGACTTCAAGCACCTGTTACCGGTGAGGGACATCTGCTGCTCCTAAAAATCAAATCATGACCCTTGACACCCTCTTGTTCTCCACCACAAAGAAAACTGTTTTGATTAATCCAGGCCTCCCCTATGCAGGCCTCCGACTTCAGGAAGTGACTATATTTAATTTGGGCTATTTATTTTGGCTGCTTAGAATTCTCTAACTGTGCTGGTGATAAGCGCTCCTGTCAAATCATGAGGCCCTTTGGAATGCTATTTTCTTATCAAATACTGACCGTGGATGGTAATGTACACACACACACACACACACACACACACACACACACACATTTTGCCTGAGCCCACCCTGCCTCTCACCAGCTCTGAGCAGATGGATCTCTGTCTGTCACTGTCTGTTTTGTGCATGGAGGGTGAACAGGGTTCCTGGGGCCCTCCCCTAGAACACCAGACAGCTGGAGTGGCAGCCAAGTCCCCAGAAAGTGCTGCTTCCTGCCAGGGCCCATCTTCCTGGCAGGCTCAGACCTTCACAGCTGTGTGTCTTCCCCCCAACCCCTCTCAGGCACTTCCCGGGCTGATCCGCCCCACCCCACCCCCACCCACCATCAGGCTCACCCCATGGGCTGGCACAGCCTAAAGTGCTTTTCACTGAGCAGTGGGAAGCTCAGAAGGAAGCCCTACAGATGAGTCCCTGACTTTGGGGATCATCTCTTGCTGGGGGCCCTATGGCCAAATCGGCCACCCCTTGGGTAGTGGCCAGGGTTGGGCAGATTCCCCACCCCCTGCCATACAGATCCCATTGCTGTTCTTCACCACCAGGGCCTCGTCCCCTCCATCCTGGAGCTCTTGGTCCCTCTCCTGGAGCCATTTGCCTTCCTGCCAGCTCAGCCTTTGTATGTATGTATGTATGTATGCATGTATGTATGTATGTATCTATCTATCTATCTATCTATCTATCTCTATATATATCTATTTACCCATCCATCCTGGGGATTGAGCCCAGGGGCATTCTACCTACCAGCTACACCCCCAGTCCTATTTTATTTTTATTTTGAAACACGGTCTCGCTAGGTTGATGAAAGTCTCACTAGTTGCTGAGGCTGTCCTTGAACCTGCGATCCTCCTGTCTTAGCCTCCCAAGTACTGGGATTACAAGCATGTGCCACCACGCCTGGCTTCCAGCTCAGCCTTTAAAATAAATGCAGACCACTTCTCACAGCCGGCACCCAGCCACCGACCCTCTCATCCGACCCTCTCATCACTGCAGTAGCCTCCCTGTGTCACCTACAGCATGAGCTCAACACAGCAGCCAGAACGATACTTAGAACTAGAGTGACCACACTAAACCCTCCAAAGTGCTCTCGTCTATCTCAGATTAAAACCCAAGGCCTTAATGGTGGCATTCAAGGGCCTAGGTCTGACCCCTGCCTTCTCTCCTCTTCATCCCCACCCTTCTCCACTCCAGCCACAGGGCCTCTTGCTATTCCTCAAACCCAGCGAACACGTTCCTGCCATGGGGCCTTTGCACTCATGCTTCTGTCTTCCTACAGCACTCTGTCTCCTGTGCCTGCATCCGGCATGGCTCACTTCCTTGCTTTACTCAGGTTTTGGCTCCATATCTGTGTGTGTGTGTGTGTGTGTGTGTGTGTGTGTGTGTGTGTGTGTACATATATATGTATATATTTTTTAGTACTGGGGATTGAACCCAGGGACATTCTACCTCTGAGCTACACTTTTTATTTTTTATTTGGAAACGGTTTCGCTAAGTTGTTGAGGGTCTTGCTAAATTGCTGATGCTGGCCTCAAACTTGCCATTCTCCTGTCTCAGCCCCCAAGTACTGGGATTACAGGTATGCACCACCACTCCCAGCTCCAGTGTCATCTTGATACCTTCCTTCCATTCCCTTCCACTCTACACCCTTAACTTCCTGTATTTTTCTTTATACAACCTATTGTGTGATAGATTTATTTACTGTCCATTTTCCCCCGTTTTGTTCATTGCTGTAACTCTAGCACCAAGAACCCTACTGGCATGTGGGAGGAACCCAACAGGTATTTGTGGTATAAATGAATGACCGAATCCCTGAAGAAAGGGCCCCCTGTTTTTAGTTATTCTCATCTCTGCCCTTCAGGTTAACATCTTGTAGGTAGAGCTCTAATCCTACCAGTGCCCTATTCAAAAACCTTTGGTGGCCAGGTGTGGTGGCGCACACCTGTAACCCCAGTACTTGGGAGGCTGAGATAGGAGGATCACTGGCTCACAGTCAGCCTAGCAACTTAGTGAAATCCTCAGCAACTCGGTGAGACCCTGCTTCAAAATAAAAAAAAGAATAGCCGGGCGTGGTGGCGCACACTTGTAATCCCAGTACTTGGGAGGCGGAGACCAGAGGATCCGGGTTCGCAGCCAGCCTCAGCTACTTAGTGAGGCTCTCTGCAACTTCGTGAGACCCGGTTTCAAAATAAAGGATAAAAAATAGGGCCGGGGGTGTAGCTCGGAGGCAGAATGCCTCTGGGTTCAATCCCTGGTACCGCAAAAAAAAAAAAGCCAAAATAAAAAAATAAAATAAAATAGGGCTGGGGGATGTATCTCAGAGGTAGAACACCTCTAGGTTCAATCCCCAGTTCCACAAAAATAAATAAATAAATAAATAAATAAATAAATAAATAAATAAATAAATTAAAAAAACCCCCAAAACCTTTGGTGACTTCCCACTGCCTGCTACATAAAGTTCAACACATAGCCTCCCCCGCCTCCAGCCTCCCGTGCCCTCCTTCCCTCCTTTCCACTCAGCATGCCTGAGTCTTCCGTGCAGGGTCCTACGCCATGCCTATGTTCTGCCTCTCCCACAGAGCCCTGCCTGTGCTGCCTGTCCCCTCCAGCTCATCACCACCTCCTCCCCTTCAGGCAGATGGCGCCACCTCCCCAGGGCCTTCCTGACCACCACCCATGATGACCTCTGCTTTCCACTGCGGCTCCTGCCTTCGACAGCCAGGTACACTCCTGTGTCCACCTGGGATGTCGGTGCTCTCTCAGTTCTGCAGGATTGTAGCTCCTCGAGGGCAGAGGTCACAACTTGCCATTTCCATCTTTGTAACCCCAGGGTGTTGTGCTGCACACGCAATGGGTACCCCACAAAGATCTGTGGGCCAAACCAGTACTTTTGGTCCCCACCCAGTGGTGGCGCTGCCCAACTGATACTCACGTCGATCTCACTGAGGATGACATCAATGATGCTGCCGATGACAATGAGGAAGTCAAACACATTCCAGGGGTCCCCAAAATAGCCCTGGGGAGGAAAGAGATGGGGAGCAGGGGTGAGTTTTGGGAGTAGGGGGCTCTGGCAGCCAGCAGGGTCCCATTGAAGGTAATGCAGATCTGTGGGGTGGACAAGGTGTTTGCCCACGGTGCCACCTCCTCCTGTGCTCCACCAGCACTAACACCTCTCTCTTGGCTCTTTAATTCTCCCCCTCTAGAGTGTAAAGTGGTTGGGAGATTTGTTGGGAACTAAGGATTTGGGGTCCTAGTCCAGAAGAGAACTCTTTCATCTCTTGAGACCTACTTAAAGACTTCCTATTGCTGGGCGTGGTTGCGCACGCCTGTGATCCCAGTACTTGGGAGACTGAGACAGTAGGATTGAGAGTTTGAGACCAGACTCAGCAATATAGTGACAATCCAGCAAAACCCTGTTTCAAAAATATAAAAGGACTGGGGGTGTAACTCGGAGGCAGAATGCCTCTGGGTTCAATCCCCAGTAATGCGCGCGCGCACACACACACACACACACAAGAAAATACATTATTTTAATTTTTTTTTGCAGTACTAGGGATTGAACCATGAGACATTCTACCTCTGAGCTACACCCCCAGCCCTATTTTTTATTCTTTATTTTAAAACAGGGCCTCACTAAGTAGCTGAGGATGGCCTCGAACCTGCGATTCTCCTATCTCAGCCTCCCAAGTATTGGGATTACAAGCGTGTGCCACCATGCCCAGCTATTTTAAATTCTTTTGTGGTACTAGGGATTGAACACAAGGGCACTCTACTTCTGAGCTACACTCTCAGCCCTTTTCTATTTTTTATTTTGAGACAGGGTCTCGTAAAGTTGCCCAGGCTGGCCTTGAACTTGAGATCTCGTGCTTCAGCCTCCCATGTAGATGAGATTCCCACTTAAAGTCTTGACCAGGGTTTGGAAGATCAGAACTGACAGGAGGGAGCTGGACTGGCCCGAGCCAGGAGCTGTGGGAGTGGACTTGGGGAAACCAAAGGAGCAGGGCAAGATGCTCCCTGACCCTGGGCCTCTGCCTCAGAAGCTGAAAGGAAGGCAGGAATGGAAGACCAGCTCAAAGGAGTGGCAGAGATGAGGCACCCAGCACCCGTCTGTCTATCTCTCCTGTCTTCTGTCAATTCTGGCAGCCCGAAGTGTCACGTGGCCTGCACTGGACGTGGAGGTGGGCAATGGGCGAGCAGGTGGGGAGCAGCAGTGCTGGGTGAGGGGCCTTTGGAAGAATGGGGGTGTGGGAGGGGTCCCATGAGAAGGCCCCACCCCAGCACACCACAGCTGCTCTTGGGCCCATGGCACAGGCACTCACCCTGGCCTTGAATGCCATGAGCTTGAGGACCATCTCCAGGGTGAAGATGATGGTGAAGGCCACGTTGAGGATGTCTGAGATGTGGTTCATCTCCTCTGACTGGTTGTAGTGCTGCGGAGGGACATGGGGAAGGTGGGTGGGAGGTTGATCTCATTCCCAGAGCCCCTTCTCTTCTTGGCATCCCCTACCTTCCTTGGGCCCCTTTCCACCTTGTTTTGGCTCAGAAAACAGAAGCCTGCTTTAGTGATGCCCTGAATTTCACCAAATTCTAAGGACACTTCCTTGTCTCTCACTACACAAGAGGCCATGGAAAGAGGGGTGTAGGAAGATTCTCCAAGGTTGGAACTCATTTATATATTTGTCCTGGGCGACCAGGACTGGAGGTCCTCCAGGTAGGGCTCTGTGACAGGTTTCATGGCGTCTTTTGGGCATAGACTAGGAGAGAAGACCGGTGACTTCTGTAGTTGTCATCGTCACTGGCTAGTGGGAGATGGAACTCACTACGCTTCCTGTGTCTACACTCCGAACAACCTGGGCCCCTGACCCACAACTATAGCCTGCCCTAAATCCATGTCCTATAAATTTTCCTGGAACTCTCCTAACCTTTTGTAGAAGGTTGATGAAATCGTACCTCTTTCACTAAACCTTCCCGGGTAGGTCAGAGGATCTGAGGCTGCTTCCCCCCCTCCCAGCCTGGGCAGTGCTGCCCAATCTGCAGCCTGACTCAGCCCCAAACCCCAGCCATTGCTCAGGGTCCTCTGTGTGATCTGGGCCTGGGGATCAGCAACCCTTTTCCCATACCCTCATGACCGACAATGTGTGGTCTTATCATTGGGTGTGTCTCGGGCTCCTGGGGGCAGGGAGCCTGGTGGTGTGATTCTATTTATATAGATAGGGCTTTAAGGAACACATGCTTAATTAAGGCTTCATAATGGAGCTGCTGATTAAGATAGCATCTATAAAGAATGCTCAACTCCAAAGAGAGACACCTGTTCTGTGAATACTAAACCCATTTTTCTTGGGACCAGAGTCAAGATTCTAACCAACTCAACCATCCTGATTTGCAACAGCAGAAGAAATATAAGAAAAAGCACTTTCTATCTCCTACCCTTCCTCCTCCTGCTGCAGTAGCTGCCTCCTGTTTTCAGAACCACCACACTATCTGTATGCTCGAATTAGCACCTTAATAAGCCATAAGTGCATGATGACAAAGCTGGGGACGGTTCCCTTCTGTATCCTGCACAGCTCCTCACCATGCAGTGCTTGGTTTGTAGCAGGTGCTCTGGAAATGTCTATTGGGATGAACCAGGAAATCTTGTCCTATTTACCCTGTCCTGCCCAGGGTCCAGGTCCCAGTCTGGATGGTCCCTTGTCCCCTGGGAGGCCCCTTACCTGCATGCCCAGGCAGATGGTGTTGAGCATGATGAGGGCGAACATCAAGTATTCAAAGTAGGAGGAGGTGACGACATACCACACCTGGTACTGGTATGGGTTTTTGGGGATGTAGCACCTCAGTGGGCGGGCCTTCAGGGCATACTGTACACATTGGCGCTGGGACACAACAGGGCAGGTCAGCACTGACAGTCCTCCCCCAACACACACACACCCGTGGGCTTGAGGGAGCCCTGAAATTCTGTGCAAGGCAGGGGCAGCCATGGCCAGGAGCTTGTGGCTGAGGGCCTCTACGGACAATCTAGAGGAAGAATTCCCCTGGGCCCCTTGGGATTCTCTTGAATTCTCACGACCCATTCTGAGATTCTTATCCCATCCCAGAGACTCTGAAGGGCTTCCTCTCTGGGCATCATGGGGGTTCCATGAGAAGACCTCCTACTTAGACAACTTGTATTGCTTCAGGTTGGAAATGGGGTGGGGTGCATGGGCATCAAATGGAGGACCTGGGGCCACCCGTAGGATGCTTTTCACTGGCCAGAGCCCAGGGCTCAGGGCCAGCAGGAGGCCTGCTGGGGCTCTGCTCTCCATCTCTAGGAGGCAGCACAGGCACCTGGTTCTTGTCCAGCTCACAGTTCTTGTACTCCGTCTCCCCCTGCTCCTGGAAGGTGACAATGACGAAGCCCACAAAGATGTTCATCATGAAGAAGGCAATGAGGATGATGTAGATGATGAAGAAGATGGCCATCTCCACTCGGTTGTTATAGATGGGACCTATGTCCTCCTCATTTGAGTCTATGGCCTTGTACAGCAGCCTTGGGGTGGGCAGAGAGGAGAGGATGAGGGGGACTGGGATTAGTAATGAGGCAGAGAGCCAGGCCAAGAAGGGTGTTATCCCACTGGCTCTGGGGAATGAAGGGAGCTTTCTAAATAGGTGATGGGAGAGAAGGAAGGACTGGGTCAGAGAAGGCTGGAACCAATTTTGGAATGGTCCTGCCCTCCCATGGGGTGCCCGATCTAGCCCTGATCAATTGGTAGGGCTCCCCTGTGGACAGGGGGCAGACATCTATGGTGAGACCTGGCACATTTTGTCAGAGTCCCCTGGTCAGGCTCACCTTGGAGTGACTAGTCAACACATGAGTCCTACAAACCGCCAGTGAGCTGGTGGGGTTTGCTGAGCACTGCCACAGGCCTGGCATGGTGTAGCGGGGCTGTAGGAGGGACAGCTGGTTCCCGGGCATTACCCTGATGGTGCCATGCTGTACCCCAGTCCTCACTCACTGGGGCCATCCCTCGAAGGTGGAGACTGTGAAGAGTGACATCATGGCTGAGAGCACGTTGTCGAAGTGGAAGTCATTGTGTATCCACTGGCGGGGGCGCAGCTCTATCTGTGTGGGGTCCCCATCCTTGTACACATAGTAGTAGCCCCTGATACAGGGAGACCCAGTCACTCCACTGAGCGTGGCTGGGCCACCTCTGTCCCACCCGCATCCTCTGGGCCCTGGGTAGCAAGTGTGCAGGGAAAAGGAAGGTCTGGATTTGGGACCAGAGAGGACACCACTGGGTACTCCCTCCCCACAACTGCAGAGCAAAGGGACGTGTATGAATTTCCCTCCTGGGTCTAATGGCTCAGGTCCCCCAGTTCCCAGCCTTCAGGGCCAGCAGTGCATGGTGTACCTGCACTCCTCTTCTGTCATCTTGGATAAGTCATTGCAGCTGAAGAACTTCCCCTGCATCCAGGAGCAGGAAGGAGGGATGGAGACATGTTGTCATGGAAACAGGATGGAAAAGTGGGCAATAGAATTGCATGATGAGAGGGAGAGGGAAGCAGGCCGTCTGGATGAAGGAGTCTCTCTTCCTCAGCCTTGGGGCAGGGCCCTGGAATAGTCTTTCTCCTTCCCCATCACCCGCCCCCACAGCTCCTCCTCTGACTTCCCCACCCAGTCGAGGTGCTGCCAAGGCTGAGAGCCAGCGCCTTAGATGAGGATTTGCTGAGTGCCCAGGCTGGGCCTGAGGGGACAGAAATGCGGACACAGGCTGGTCCCTGCCCCTTCCTCCAGGGACTGGGTGATGGAGCTCCCCACCTCCCCCACATGGTCTCTCCGTTACACAGCAGGGAAGAGGGCTTGCCTCACCTCCCACCTTCCTTCTCCTGCCTGTGGGGCAGCCCCCCAGGGCTGCTGTGGGAACAAGAGCTGCAGACATAGATCCCAGGTGGGCCATGATGACTCCATTTCTCCTCAAGGGGGAACAGCACACCCCACCCCAAGGCCTAAGTTGGCGGGCCCTGTTCTCCCCCATAATGACTTCAGCAAGAACACTTTCTCCTTTTGTCTATGTCACATATTGGTTCTGTTTGAACAAAAGGAGTTGGTTGCTAGGTCTTAATGTGGTTACATTAGGGTTGAACCCACGGATTCTGGTCCAGGTCCTTCAAAGGCCCAGAGAGAGAAACGCCTTAGTCAAGGACACAGGTCCCGCGGCCCTTGCCCCTTTGGGTTTGTGCTGCTCTTACCATGCCCCTCTTTAGGGCTGCTGGAGCAGAGGGTGGAGTTGGCGGGGGTGTTGGGGGAGAAGTGGGGAGTGCACCCAGCTGCCACTAGGCAGGGCTCAGGGCTCTGGGCACTTGAAACCAAACATCCAATTTAATACAGAAAGAAGAGCTAAGCTCTCTGGTATAACATGGGATACACGTGACAAGATGCCAGAGAAAAATGTGATGTGAGACGCCAATTGTGACCCTGTGTTGCTATTGGCCAGGTAGGCAGGAGCAGAGGGCCTCTGGTAGAGATGAAAGTACAGGAGTTGTGCTATTGAAGGGCCTTTGCGCTTGCCTGGAAAGGACACGGGAGCCCAGGGAAGGGCCGCTCCACATTCATTCCTTCAGGGAATGTGTCTGGGGGGCTCCTGTGTGCCAGGCCCTGGGCTGGGAGCCAGGGTAAGGGGTGAGTCAGACATGAACTCTGCCCTCAGGGGGTTCCAGGACCCCAAGTCTGACAGAGGAGAAGGTGGGGGCAGCCCTTTGCTGGGCGAGGAGGCAAAGGTGTGGCTGGGTGGCAGAGTGTCACTGTAGCATCTCACTCCTCCAGGACAGTGACCCTTGAAGGTCCTCTAGGAGTCCCACCCTGATACTTTCCCCAAAGCCTGTTCCCTGCCCTCAAGGAGGGATATGGGGCTTCCCTTTGACCCCTGCAACCCTAGCAGAGGCTCTGGCCCATGCATGGAGAAAATGCTTCATACCTGTTTGTTGAATGAATGGTATTAAATGATTTTTTTGTGGTATTAGGGATGGAACCCAGGGGCATTCTATCTCTGAGCTACACCCCTAGCCCGATTTTATATTTTTTATTTGGAAGCAGGGTATCACTAAGTTTCTGAGAGCCTCACTAAGTTGCTGAGGCTGGCTTTGAACCCGTGATCCTCCTGTCTCAGACTCCCAAGTACTGGGATTACAAGCGTGCACCACCACGCCTGGCAAATGATATTAGATGATACAACTGCATGTCTAAGACAGACTGAGGTTATATAATCGTGATTTTCAAAGATCATGCTTTGGGGCAGGAGTGGATTGGGTCATGATAGGGAGTATCAAGGGTGTCAATTTCTGTGTCCTTCGGATGACCTGAGAGCCAGAGGCATCTGGAAACCGAGCTCTGTGGGAGGGGACATCCTTGTAGGGCTGATTCCTCTAGAGGAACTGAACAGCTGTGTTCTCCAGGAAAGTGAGACTAGAGTAAGTTCAGCTCCAGGCATGAAATGAGCTGCCCCAGGCGCTCCTAGTACACGCAGATGATGCTGACATCTCAGCTGGGAACACGGGCTGCAGAACCTTGCTGTGCCAAAGGAGGTGGAGGTGGTGGGACTTGGGTGGTGTGTGGTTTTTGTTTTGTACTGGGGATTGAATCCAGGGGCATTCTACCTCCAAGCTACACCCCTAGCCCTTTTTATTTTTTATTTTGAAACAGGGTCTAGCAATATTGCTGAGGCTGGCTTGGAACCTGTGATCCTCCTGTTTTAGATTCCCAAGTTCTGGGATTACAGGCGTGCACCACCATGCCTGGCTGTGTGTGTTTAGACAGCCTGGAAGACTGGGCAGAAGTGGGTGAGGTGGCGAGGGGCAGGGCTGACTGCAGGGCCTGTGGGAAAGAGCAGTTACATTGTCAGTGGTGGCCTGCAGAGCCACAGAGGCTCATGGTGGGCATCACTTAGGAAACTGTATCTAGACTGGCACTATCTTAGCCTGCAAACTGTGCCTTCAGGGAGATTTGCTTTCATACTTTGGGGCTCCCTTTGCTGGGGGGGAGAAGTTGCTGGCTCTTGTCCTGGCCCAAGAGCTGGCCCTGATGGGAGGTGAGGCTGTCCAGGAAGGGGCTCACCTTGAAGAGCTGGACCCCGATGCAGGCGAACATGAACTGCAGGAGGGTGGTGACAAGGACGATGTTCCCGATTGTGCGGATAGCCACGAACACACACTGCACCACGTGCTGGGGAGAGAGGGCCGATGAAAGCCAGGGACCACGCCAATGGCGCCCCACTGTCAGCCAAGGGACCCCCAGAAGTGTAAGACTTGCTGCCTCCCAGTGAGCTGGAGGCAGAGGGAGATCCATGGGGAGGCATGGCTGCCCTGGCCTTGTCCTTAACCCCTGCTTGGCCATGGAGTTTGGTACCCCAGCCAGGTTAGCCGAGGTTCCTGGGACCCAGAAGCCCCTCTCACTGGGTCCTGCTAGGCCTTTTCTCACCTTTAACCCTTTGGCTCTGTTGATGGCTCGGAGGGGCCGAAGCACCCTCAGCACCCTCAAGATCTTCACCACAGAGATGGAGCTGGACCTGGGGAGGAACGGAGTGTGCGGCTGAGGGCAGCCTGCTCCGGCCAGATGGGCTTGCCAGGGAGCCTTACCCGCCTCCTGCCACTAACTTCCCCTTCCTTCTTTTTTTTTTTGGTACTAGGTATTGAACCCTGGGGCATTCTACCTCCGAGCTACATCCCCAGCCCTTTTTAGTTTTTAATTAATTAATTAATTAATTAATTAATTTTTGGTTCTGGGGATTGAACCCACAGGCATTCTACCTCTGAGCTACACCCCCAGCTCACTTTTTATTTTTTATTTTGAAACAAGGTTTTACTAGGTTGCTGAGAGTCTCCATAAATTACCGAGACTGTCCTTGAACCTGCAATCCTCCTGTCTCAGACTCCCAAGTACTGGGATTACAGGCATGCACCACCATACCTGGTTTCCCCCTTCCTTAAATGGTGTGTGTGCCCTACCCCAGGATAAAGCTGCTCCCTGCTAACGCGGCAGAGCTCTGTTAGGAACCCTTCTGCAGGAAGTGTGTGTGTGGGGAGTGCCTTCTCCTCTCTGCTTTCCCTCTCGGTCTCCAGGACAGAGCTCTGCCCAGTTAGCATTGCCACTCTAGTCTAGCTGGTGACAAACAAGGATCCCTCCCACCCCCGTGGCCCTGAGACACCCTCCCGCAGCATGGTGCCCACCAACAAACAGGGGGTGGCACTCTTGCTCCCAGGCCCAGGCACAGAGCAGAGGGGCCCAAGCCTGGCCGGCCCCTTCCGCCGCTCACTTGAGTCCCATGGAGATGAGGGACACGGCCACCACCAGCAGGTCCAGGATGTTGAAGTAGTTGCGGCAGAAGGAACCTTTGTGCAGGAAGGCTCCATAGGTGGTCATCTGGGGAGAGAGGCAGCACCCAGGGTGGGGGAAGCTTGGGGGAAGAAGGGCTTCTTGCCTCCACCTGCTCGGCAAGAGCTCATGAGGCCAACAGGAGACTCGGGGCCACTCAACTCCACCTGTGGCCTCAGTGTATTCCCTCCAGTCTCTGCTTGTTGCTGAAACCCAGGGACTTTTCTGGGCAGCTATTTTGAGCTTTGCTCTCTGAGCACAAGTCCTCCCCCCACTTTTTTTTTATACTGGGGATTGAACCCAGGGGCATTCTACATCCTAACTACACTCCCAGCCCTTTTTATTTTTTTATTTTTAAAATTTTAAAACAGGGTCTTCCTAAGTTGCTGAGAGTCTTGCTAAATTGCTGAGATAGACCTTGAACCTGTGATCCTCTGTCTCAGCCTCCCAAGTACTGGGATTACAGGTGTGCACCACTGCACCTGGCTGTACAAGTCCCCTTTTTCACATGGCACAGGGTGACCCAGGGTCCTACCCCATGGAGCAGGAAGCCCTGGCCCTCCTCTCTCCCGAGGGGCAGGATCCAATCCTTCCTCCCCTGGAAAGCTTCTTGGGACATCCCCTCTGCCCGGGGATTGCTTCCCTGGGCTGAACAACCCCTCAAGGACCTAGCCCTTCACCAGCCCTTCTTGTTCCCTCTGCCCCCATTCCCTAGCCCCCTGCCGCCCCCTCCCCCTCCTCCTCCTTTGGATAGAACCCAGGGGCATTCTACCTCCAAGCTATACCCCAGCCCTTTTTATATTTTATTTTGAGATAGTGTCTTGCTAAGTTGCTAAGGCTGGCCTTAAAACCTGTGATCCTCCTGTCTCAGCCTCCCAAGTACTGGAATTACAGGCATGCACCACCACGCTCAGCTTCGGTTTCTTTCTTATAGTCTCTAATAATCTCCAGGCCCTTTGCACAAACCTATTATATGCCCTTTGATTGGGTGGAAGCTTTTCCTGGCACTCAAGGCCTTGTATGATTTTATCTTATCCTGCCTTCCTGGCCCCAGTCCCCAGTCTCCCCTGTCTGTGCTGTACCTCCCAGCCCAAAGGGGCCGTTCTCTGCTTTCTGAGCATGTCCCCAAACCATACAATGCATTTGCTGCTGTCTGTCTGCTTGGACTGCCCTGGCTGTCTCTTTTTTTTTTTTTTTTTTTTTTTGCGGTACCGGGGATTGAACCCAGGGGCATTCTACCTCCGAGCTACACCCCTGGCCTTATTTTTTATACTTTTATTTTGAAACCGGGTCTCACGAAGTTGCAGAGGCCTCACTAAGTAGCTGAGGCTGGCCGCGAACCCGGATCCTTCAGTCTGCCTCCCAAGTACTGGGATTACAAGCGTGAGCCACCACGCCTGGCTACCTGGCTGTCTCTTCTTTTTTTTTTTTTTTTTTTTCCTGGCTGTCTCTTCTAACGAAGTCCTGTCCAACTTTAAGGTCTAGCTCTATGTTCCCACCTCCAAAAAGTCCTCCTTGACCCTGGTGTTAGGGTTTGGATGTGGACTGTCCCCCAGAAAAACTCATGTATTGGCAACACAGCAACATCCGGAGTGAAATGGCTGAATCATGAGGGCTCTGACCTCATTCGTTAATCCATTTGATGGATTAATAATTTGGATTCCTGGGCAGTAATAGCAGGTAGGTAGGGTGCGGCTGGAGGAAGTAGGCCACTGGGGGTTGTGGCCTTGGACTACACCTGTCCCTGGTCCCTTCTTTGCTTCCTCTCCCTGCTTCCCAGCTGCCATGAGTGGAGCAGCTTTCCTCTGCTAGGCCCTGCCGCCATGATGTTTCCACCTGGAGCCAGCCGACCTGGACCTCTGAAACTGTGAGCCAAATAAACCTTTTCTCCTCTAAGCTGTATTTTGGTCATAGCAATGAAAAAGCTGACAAACGCACTTGAGAAACCACTGTCTCACCCAGCTCGACTTGTTCATAGTCTTGGCCCTGGAGTCAGGGCCATCCCAGGGCCGGCTCTGGGCCAGCTCACGGTGCACAGTCGCCTCTCCTCTCCTTGCTGGTGAAGGTGAAGGCTGGGGCTACTGGGTCCTCCCTCTGTCCCCTGAGTCCACTGCCCTATGATGGCGTGAACCCAGTGTGCCCACCTCAGGAATGGGCAAGCACGGATGTGCTGTGGATAAGGCATGGAAAGGGCCTGCAAGGGCAAAGTTGCCAGAAAGCCAGGCCAAAGCAGTGGTCACTTCCCTGCAGCCCCCTGCAGGGAAAGGCCCTTCCAGTCACTAGCAACGCGGGTCTAGGAACAAACCCCAGCTCCCCAGGTCTACTCTTGAGCTCATCATGCTTCCATGTGGGAGAAAATGCTGAAGGCTTCCCAAGCAGGGGTTGTGCTCTGCTGAGGGCGGGCCACAGGTGGGCTGTACTTCATGTCCTCAGCCTTCCACCCAGCCACCTGCTTGTCTGCTCCCCCGGTGCATGAGCCGAAGCCCCGTTGGGTCTCCGGAGCCCTGTGTGTCTTCCCTGTGGCCATCCATCTTCTTCCTGCCCTTCTCTCACCCCTTAGCCCAGCCCCTGAGTGAGTCCAGTGTGTGTAAGTTGGAACTGCATCAGGGAGAATCCCATTCCCTGGCCCAGAGAAGCCCCAAGCCCAGGGCTGCCTGTCCCGTGCACAGCCTTCTCTCACCTTGAGGACAATCTCCACGGTGAAGACAGAGGTGAATGCGATGTCAAAATACCCGAGGATCTGGGGCAGGGGCAGGGGAGGAGAAGCCATTGAGAAGAGGGGGAGCAATGACATGGCCACCACAAACACCATCCCCACCGTCACCATCATTGCGCAAAGCAGGTGGCAGCCAGAGCCTGTCCTGCCCCGATCGTGACAGCCCCACTCTGAAGGGCTGGAGTGGACAGCCTGGACCTTCAGGAACTTAAGGAACTCTATGTGGCCCATGGCCACATACAGCACGCAGCTGAGTTCTGGGTGCCAGAGTGAGGTGTGGGGATGGCTGAGGCTTGGAGTGGACAAGGAGTGCTGAGCCAACAGAGTGGGGGCCGCCTTCACCTGGTTCCTCACAGACTCTGCCCGGATGGGGTCCTCGGCGGCCAGCGCAGCACTGCTGAGCAGGATGAAGAGCAGGATGAAGTTGGTGAACCAAGTGGCATTGACAATGCGGTGACACAGGACACGGATCCTGGTGGGACAGTGGGGGGGGATGGGAGCTGTGAGCTGCTGGAAGCTTAGCCCCACCAGCCTTTGTCCTGAAGAGGGACACGGCTCCACTCCCTGTCCCCCAGGAGAAGGATAGTCTTGCATTTGCATGGTACCCTGGCTGGACATGCAAGGGGCTCTACCCTCGATTTTGTTCCTTCAATCTTGGTCCCATTTACCAACTGAGCCCCATGTATCACCTGCCCCCTGTCCCAGTACCCACTATCCTGAGGTTTCCCCTCCATAAGAATGGGACGGGCCGGTCATCCAGAAGGCACACAGATGAAACTCCATGAAGTCTACAGTCTGTATATCTAAAAGCTGTAAAATTATGAAGCCAATACAAACTGCAGCTTTCCCCAGCTCTCATTCCTTTGCCCTGTCTGAAACTGCCCTTAGAAAGGAACCACTAAACACAGTCCCTCTTGAGTATAACTGATAAGATTTAAAAGTATTACTTCTCCCAGAAATACTAGCATTCTACCTCTGAGCTACACCCCCAGCCCTATTTTTCATTCTTTATTTTGAAACAGGGTCTCACTAAGTTGCGGAGGGCCTCACTAAGTAGCTGAGGCTGGCTGCCAACCTGCGATCCTTCTGTCTCGGCC
This sequence comes from Glis glis, assembly GCA_004027185.1. Taxonomy (NCBI): domain Eukaryota; kingdom Metazoa; phylum Chordata; class Mammalia; order Rodentia; family Gliridae; genus Glis; species Glis glis. Next base: position 88,570 of record PVJS01000660.1, on the reverse strand, counting down.
TCCCAAGTACTGGGATTACAAGCGTGTGCCACCATGCCTGGCTTATTTATTTTTTAAGGTTGTGTGTGTGTGTGTGTGTGTGTGTATGTGTGTGCACGTGTACAGGCATGTGTGCGTGTGCTGGGGATTGAATCTAGGGCCTCGCATGTTCTAAGCAAGTACTCTACCACTGAGCTACAACCCCAGCTAAAGGAATGAGTTTCTCATGGTGTAAGTGTAGGCATGGAGAATCAAGAAGTCTTTTCAGGGCAGGGAAGCAGTTCGCCTCATCAGTCACCCCACACAGCAGCCAAGGGAACACCCACTTGTTGGTGGGGCTGAAGATGAAAAAGGAGCTTGCTTCTGGAATGGGCACTGCCTTCTCTTTCAGCTGCAGCTCGGCCAGGGGACGTGGTCGGGGGCTTATTGGGATCTCAGGCTCATCTTCCTCATCATCCCCTGTGGGAAGAAGGGGAGAAATTAGGGATGTCTTTCCAAACTTTGCTTCACCCATGGTTTCTGTGCTCAGAGCCCTCCTAGGAGCTCCTGCAGTCAGCAAGTAAAAGGGGCAGCAAAACAATGTGGGGTACTTGGACATTAGTTACCAGGGTCTAGCCTGGGCATCTATCTCCCTTGCCCTGCATAGAGCAGACGAGCTGTCAGGGGTCTGTAGGAGCAGGCCCAGAACCTTTTGGAAGTAGGGCCAGTGGCGAGGGCAAGGATTGCTGCATCTTCTGTTTCAAGGACCCATGATATCTCAAACATCACCAGCTGGGGGAAGGAGGGTACTTCAGAAGACATGAGTTCTGCTCCTGGCTCTGCTACTAACTTGCTTACTAACTTGCTGTGCAGTGCAAGATAAGTCTGCCTCTCGCCGCACTGGGGATTGAACCCAGGACTTTGCACACTCCAGGCAAATGCTCTACCACAGAGCTACACCCCCAGCTGGCTTCCCAATTTGTAAAACTGACAAAGGGCAGGAGGGTTTTTAAAATAAATGGATTCTGAAGCCAGGTACAGTACTGCATGCCTGTAATCCTAGTACTTAGGAAGCAGAGACAGGAGGATCACAGGTTTGAGGCCAGCCTCAGAAACTTAGCGATACCCTGTTTAAAAAAAAAAGAGCTGGGGGAGCAGGGCATGGTGGCACACACCTGTAATCCCAGTATTTGGGAGGCTGAGATAGGAGGATCGCAGGTTTGAGACAAGCCTCAGCAACTTCACGAGGCCCTGTTTCAAAATAAAAAATAAAAAGGGCTGGGGTGTAACTCAGAAGTAGAATCTCCCTGGTTTCAATCTCCAGTACCAAAAAAAGGGGGGATTGGGGGTTTAGGTATAGCTCAGAGGAAGAATCCCCCTGGGTTCAATCCCCAGTACCAAGGGGAAAAGAAAGAAAAAACTCTGAAGTCTCCTCCTGGGCTAGAATTCTAAAAATAATAACTTCAGAGAGGAACTTCCAGCATATAAAGAAATCAATCAATATTTCTCTAGCTTCAGCCAGTCCCCAGGACCATGGATGGGTACTGGGGTGGAGGTGGGAGGCAGAGGAGGAAGAGACAGGAATTTCAAGCATGTGGCGGGTCCTGGGCCTTCCGGAAAGCTGGAAGTCCTCAGCCCCAGGGTGGGAGGACCCAGGGAAAGCTGGGGGCCTGAAGTAGGAGTCCTCTAGGTCCCTCCCCTGACAGCTGCCTCCTCCCTACCTTCAGGAAGAGACCCTCAGGGGAGCCAAGAGCTCTTGGACTCTTGTTTGTCCACCAAGGACACCTGTGGGGGTTCTCTCCTGTCCAAATCACTTTCCTACTCCCCTCTTCTCCTGAGAAGCCAGAACTCTTGCTTCTTCAGCAGAACGCGTGTCCTAACACGACCCTTCTGGTCCTACCTGGGCTGCCAAGGACCCCAGAGACACACTTTCTGCTGAAGTGTAGAGACTGTTAATTCTTAGGGTTAACAGGGTTAATTCTTTGCATCCTTTGCCCTAAGATTCTTTTTCCCTTTGTCTATGCCCATTTTGCTAATTTTATCACACACACCTTTTGTTGTAAGCCATTCCAAATTATTTCTATAAAGAAGCTGTATTTAAACATATTCAGTCTCCTAGATAGGACCTCTCTTCCAAAATGCCCAACTCACATGCCCTCCGCCCTTGCCCTCCTCACTCCTCTCCCTGCTCAGCCCCTTCCCTCCCCCCTCACCTCAGATTTCCTCTATCAGCCCCCCTCCCACCTGCACACCCACCATTCCCATCTAATAGATGGTGTTTATTAGGTGAAACAACTCCAAATGCATTATTCAAAAACCCAAATATTCATTTCTGGTAGAAATGGGAAGAAAATTTCCTCAGTTTTACTTATACCACCTCCATTCTTCCCCACATTGCACTTCGCAAAATCTTGTCATGTATCCGTTCATTCTATTTACTGAGTGCCCACTCTGTGCCAAACGCTGCGCCATTCAGAGCACAAAAAGTCCCTCTGGAGCCCAGAGTCACTGGGGCAAACAGATGGTCACTGGCTGATTCCACAAAAAGACACACTGCCCCCCTGACCCAGAGCTCTGAAGGACCCATGCACAAGCAGAGTCTGAGAGCTCTTGGGCCCCACGCTCTTCCGGGCGGCCTTCTAACACGAATGCAGCCTGACCTGCTTCCTCCAGCTGTCTTCTTGGTCAGATGAGTAAGATTTCCGCAGCAGCCACTGGCTATGTGCCTTTATGAGATGTTTGCAGTTTACCCACGGCCACGTCTCATGCATCCATCCTCCCTCCCATCCCGCCCGTCTCCCCTTTTGGATTTCCCCACAATGCCAGTCACGGTCCCATTCCAGACACTGGATGGTGAGCGATCGGCCCCCTCCCCACATGGGTGGGTGTGCCCTCACTGAAGGTCCGTTCTGTGTGTCTGGCAGGGAGGACTTGTATGCCCATCAGTCTCTAAGCTCCTTGACAACTGGGTGCTCAGCACTGAAGCACATAGCTGGCACTCAATAAAAACTTTTTTTAGTAAATGAAGATAAAATGTGTGACTTTTTCTACTATGTGTATTGTATGGAGAGGCAGGTTGACAGAGAGATGGCTTATCTGCAAGGCCAGGTGCAGAAGAGGCGTCTCCAAGGTCCTGAACCCCATGTGGAGGAGTCCAGTTAGGGGACACACAAGACATTGCCCATGGGGAGATCTCAGCACCAGCACACTCCCCCCTTGGTCCTGGCACCCCGCCCCAGCCTAGGCTCAAGGCCCCTCACCTGGGAAGTCAGCCGAGGGGTAGGGATCCTTCACCTCATTCACATTAGATTCAAACTCATCAATTTTCAGCTGTAGGAAGGAACACAGGGAAGATGAGGAAGCAAAAGCTGCAGTTGGCGCTCGCCAAGCATGTGCCGGTGAGCCAGTGCGGCATTCAGCTTGCTTAATCCTCACTACAGCCCCAGCGGAGGATCGAGGATCGAGTATCCCTGTCTTACAGATGAGAGGCAGGCCCAGCCAGGTCAGACAATGTGTCCTGCCTCTCAGGGCACAGCCAGGGCCCGGGCCGGTCCCAGCCTGTCAGTCTGGCTTCACTGTGCCCTCTGCTTGTTTCTCCAGCAGAACTGAGCTCTCCAGGCCACGATCCCCAGTTCCCTGGCTCTTTAAATTCCATTTCCTCAGCCTCCAAGAATGCCATGCAGAGCCAGGCTGGAGCAAGCAGGGCAGGGTAGCCATGATAAAAGCCAGTCTGGGCCTCTCAGTACAACAGCGGGTGCTGTGGGGAGATGGAATGCTTTTTTTGCTATGGGGCAGGAAGCTGGGGCTCTGAGGAAGTCTGGTTCCCAGATTAGGGTGCCTGTGCCTCTCAGTTCAGGATTCCCCGAAGCAGATGTATTCACCTGCCCTCCCTCCAACAGAGCGCAGGGTGCCCTCACCTGGCAGATGACCACTCTCCCTCCCACCTCCACCCCCTGCCACTACCCTGAGGAGCCAGGAGCTTTCAGAGCCCCCCATCAGGCCTGTAAAACACCCACACCGGGGCTCACCTTGGCAGTAGTGGGGATGCCCTCCCCCTTGGGTTTCTGCTCCAGTTTCTTGGCCATCGTGGACTTCTCCTCCTCTGACTTGTCTGGGAGACCCCTGAGTGGGAAAACCAAGGAGACCTGAGGTGGAAGCCCGGCAGGAAGTCCTCAGGGGTCTGCTCAGCCTGACAACTCCCTCAGGAGGATCCCACCCAAGGGCTCAGGGGGTCTGTGCAGGAAGGAGCAGCGCTGGCCACCAGGTAGGAAGGGCAGTAGCCTGGGCGGGCCTTCCTCTGTGATGAGAGGGCATGATGCACAGCTCCGGCGCGAGGCTCCGGTTAGCCACATTCAGTGCTTGCCGATAGTGGAAGGTGGAAGGTGGCTTTACACCTGGTTCACACAGAAGTCACAGACGAAGCATGGTTCCAACTCTCTGGAAATGTCTGGACTCCATTGCTGGACTCTGTCTCCCTTGCTCTGGATGGGACTCCCTTGTGTCCCATTCTTGCAGGCATGGGCAGCGGAAGAAGCAGGCCTCAGCCTACAACCTAGCTACTCCAAAAGCAGTCCTCCGATAGCCAGCAGCATCGCCACCACTGGGAGCTGGCTGGAAATACACTTCGACTCACCCCACCAACTTAGACCAGCTGAGACAGAATCTGCACTCTCACAAGGTCCCCAGGTAATTCATCTGCAGTTTGGGTTTGAGAAATGCTGTCCAGACCAGTCCACTCCCAGAGGAGAGTCCCAGGTTATAGAGAGTGGCATGGCACATCACAGATGGAGACACCTGCCGGGACCCGAGAAGTCAACCCCCACTTCACAGATGGAGGTGCCTGGGGCTCAGCAAAGGAAATAGTTCCCTCCAAGAAGCACAGTGACTCAGACCCCCTCCTGAGGGTAACCTGGCCAAACCCTCAGGGCTCTGCCAGCACATCTCCGAGGCCTGCCTAGAAGGCCAGCTGCCTCTAGTCCTGCCCAGGTAACAGCTTGTAGGACATCGGCAACCCTGCGTGTCCTGGTTGCAAATGCCTGCCCACATGAGCAGGTGTCACGTGGAGCACAGCCCAGGCCCTGCACTCCAGTTCCCTCCTGCCCAGGACATAGCACTCACTTGGACATCTTCCTGCGTTTTCTCTCCTCGGCCTTGGCCTTCTGGGCAGAAGTCAGGCTCTCCGCCTCAGCCAGGTTGTCCACAGCAATGGCCAGGAAGACGTTGAGCAGTATGTCTATGTGCAGCTAAGGAGACTTGGACCACGGGGGGAAGGAAGTCCCTGGGGCAGGAGATTGCCCTGCCTCTGTGCTGGCAGGCAGGACCTAACCCCTGGTGGGGGAGTTGGAGTATTTATTGCCAGAGATACCACACAGGAGGGTGCTGGACCAGGGACACAGATGAGAGTCCTCAGAGAAGCCTGGCCACAGAGGGTATCCATGATGGGGCCTGAAGCCACTGTGGCCTTTGGATCCTATCCATCTCAGGCCAGAACTGACCCCAACTCCCATATCAGAGAGGTGGAGCAGGTGAGAGCCTCACTGGGCACACATACGCTCAAGGAACAGCGCTCTCTCCCTGCTCCCTCTCCATGGAATCTGATTCCACAGTGCAGCATCAGGTCCCCTCTGCAGCCTCCAGCTTCTCCCAGGCCCCATCTGCCTCACCCTCCCATCTGCTCATCTCCTCTCTTGGCCTATTTTAGCTCAATCTTTCTGGTCCCACTGCTCAGACTGTCCATGGGTCCTGGCTCCTCCTGCCTGCCCCTGAGCTTTTGACCAGGCTTCCCTACCATCTCAGCTAAGCTCTGTGCTTCCTCCCCCTGCTCCAGGCTCCCAACCTGGCTGGAATTAATTCCTTCCCCTGTAACAAACCAATTACTCCTGTGGTTGTCAAAGCCCTTCTAGTGGAAGGAATTGTCCTGTACCTATTCCTGTCTTAGCTGTGTCCTGTCCCTGCACCCATGAACCTGGGAGCTTCCCTCCAGCCAGAGGGCCCAGCTGCCTAGCTAGTGGGCACTCTTGACCCCTTCCTAAGTTCTGCTCTGCACACTGCTCCCAAGGGATACAGTTGCCGCAGACAAAAAGGATGATGAAATAAATGCACACGAGCACGCCCGGGTAGGACGGCCCTCCGTAGGCCATGATCCCGTTGTACATCACAGAGGTCCAGTCTTCACCTGTCAGGACCTGGAGGAAAGGGAGGGATGAGAGACATGAGGATGGAAACAGAGGCACGGAGGGTCTTCCCTGGGGACTGCGTTGTCCCAGAGGCCTCTGCCAACTCTGTCAATTCCCTCACACCCAAAAGAAAGGCAGCACAAAACTAAGGATGCAAACAAGCTGTAGAATGTCTAAGCAAGTCACAGAAGGTTTGCGAAGCACAAATAGTAGGAAATACATATGTGATTGATTATAGTTAGGAAAGTTATTTGAAAGGTTTTTTTTCCCTGAAGTCAAAATTTAATACCCTAATGTAAAACCAAAATCTAATTTCTCTGTATTTAATGCAATGAAGTTTTCGGCTCTTAGTAACATTTACAAAGAACTGGCTTAAAAAACAAAGATTTTGTGTTTGTTATAATCTCTTGTGGTTGCTATATTTGTTATGTCTTTGATTGCTTATGAAACTTAGTAGAGTCAGGATATTTTTAATACTTTTATTGGTGCATTATAGTCTCATATCATAATCCAGTTCATAGTGATAGTCACATAGATGCACACAGCACTTTTCAGGGTTTATTTAAGTGTATTTATTTATTTATTTTTGTGGTACTGGGGCTTGGGCCCAGGGACAGTCTACCTCTGAGCTACACCCCCATCCTTCCCCTTATTTAATTTATTTTGGTTTGAAACAGGGGGTCTCTCTAGGTTGCTGAGAGTTTTGCTAAATTGCTGAAGCTGGTCTTGAACCTGTGATCCTCCTGTCTCAGCCTCCCAAGTACTGGGATTACAGAGGTGTGCCACCATGTCTGGTTCTTTCCTTTTTTTATGACCACTTTTAAACAGCTATTATATTGGGTTACTATAGTATATCTGACATCCTATATATATATATATATCTGTAACTAGATATATATGGGCTAGATATGCTGTGTCTTGAGCTTTAGCTAAATATTATGCAAAAATGTGTGTAGTTAGAGATATATAGGTTAAATACATGCAAGGTAACCAATAAGTGTTCTCTTTTATACAATATGCATTGTATCTAAACCTTAAACGTAAAATGAATAATGAAGCTTTTGGAATTTCTGCCATATATATTCAGTACCATTCACATTTGGGGGCTACTGGGGACTAAACCTAGGGGCATCCAACTCCAAGCTACACTCCCCAGCCCTTTTTAATTTTGAAACAGGTCTTGCCAACTTGCTGAGGCTGGCCTTGAACCTGTGATCTTCCTGTCTCAGCCTCCCAAGTACTGGAGTTACAGGCATGCACCATCACACCAGGCTTCCATTCACAATAAAAAAGTCCCTGCCATTTAAAAAATAAAAATTCCCCCAGACCTATCCTTTTCATCTCATGACACAGGTGATTGGTTCCTGTCCTTCTATTGCCCTTCTTTCAATGATCTAAAATCTCATCCAGGCTCCCCAGGGCCAAGGAATTGGATGGTGGGGCCACCACTTCCCTGGCTTTCTTCCCAATCCCCAGGCTAACTCTAAACACCCACCCAGGCCCCCGTCATCTCAGAAATAGTGTAACATGTCAGGTCCTTTGACAGGCATGATGCCTGCCCAGCCCCCGGGGCTAATGGAGGCAAGAGTGACGCCATCCACAATCGGTTGTCCCACACTACACCTCCTGCTGGTACAATAGGGTGGTGCTGCCTGTGTGACACCGGACACAGACAAGGGGAGTGTTTCCATGCTGTGCACTAAGAAAGCTCCTGGGGAGGCTGTGGCTCTGAGGGCCACTCACCGAGTCACAGCCATGCTCCCTGGGGTGGCTTCTAGGGACCAGGAGGCAGAGCCATGCCTCCTGAGTAAGAAATAGTCTGTGTGTCCCTGGGGCTCTCCCAGCCTGGGGAGGGAGTGTTCACCTTGCCTGGCTTTGCCCTCAGAGGTGCGAGCAGCACATTTCTGGGCTCTCAGCCCACCCCAACTCCTCATTCATCATCTGTTATTCTACCTACTGCATGCCAGTGCTCTGCTAGACACCAGGAACCGAGACGAATCAGCTAGAAGGCACCGCTCCGGTGGAGGAGAGTGACAAGTATTACAGTGGTGAGAAGCACAGGTGATGGGGAAGCCAGGAGAAGAACACTGAACTCAACCAGCAGATCAGAGGAGGCTTCCTGGAGGAGGTGATGCCTGCCCTGATCCTGAAGGACAAGAAGCAGGATTCTGCAACCTTACAGAAAAAGGAATATGCTGGCAATGGCCTACCTGGAAGACGCTGATGAGGGCCTGGGGGAAGTTGTCAAAATTGCTGCGCCGCACCTCCGTGTCCTCAAAGTCGTACCTGCCCCCGAAAAGTTGCATGCCCAACAGGGCGAAGATGACGATGAAGAGGAAGAGCAGCAGCAGCAGGGAGGCGATGGAGCGGATGGAGTTGAGCAGGGATGCCACTAGATTGCTCAGCGATGTCCAATACCTGGGGAAGAGGAGCAGCAAGGGAGGAGGCAGACGCCTCTCACCAGTGCTCCCAGCTCGGGGCTGATGGGATGCACAGGGGAAACTCTGACTTGGGGATGGAAGCAGCTGTATTCATGGCACATGTGACTCTCTCTTTTCTACAGAGCACTCATCTCAGTTTGTGGTCCATACTCCTCCACAGAGCTGTAGATTAACTTTTGCTCTCACCACTAGGCTAGAAATCCCCCAAGAGTAAGGACCAATTCTCTCTTGGGCACCCCTGTATGTCCTGTGCTTAGCACAGTGTCCAGCCTCTGCTGAGGCTCAGTAAATATAAGTACAGTAGTGCCCCTTATCTGCAGTTTTAGTTACCTGTGGTCGACTGTGGATAGTACTGAACCCTATATGTACAGTACATGGGATATTTTCAGAGAGAAAGACCATATTCATGAAACTTTTTTTTGTGTGTGTGGTACCGGGGATTGAACCCAGGGGCGTTCTACCTCCGTGCTACACCCCCGGCCCTATTTTTTTATACTTTATTTTGAAACCAAGTCTCATGAAGTTGTGGAGGGCCTCACTAGGTAGAGAGAGAAAGAGAGAGACAGGGAGAGAGAGAGAGAGAAAGAGAGAGAGAGAGAGAGAGAGAGAGAGAGCGAGCTGAGGCTGGCCGCAAACCTGGATCCTCCGGTCTCCGCCTCCCAAAGTACTGGGATTACAAGCGTGCGCCACCACGCCCGGCTTCATGAAACTTTTATTACAGTATATCATTATAATTGTTCTATTTTATTATTAGTTGTTAATCTCTTACTATGCCTAAATTATAAATAAAACTTTATCATAAGCCAGGCATGGTGGTGCACACTTATAATCCCAGTACTTGGGAGGCTGAGGCAGGAGGATCACAGGTTCCAGGCCAGCCTCAGCAACTTAGTGAGACCCTGTTTCAAAGTTAAAAAATAAAAAGGGCTAGGGGTGTAGCCCAGACATAGAGCTCCCCTTGTTCGATCCCCAGCACACACACACAAAAAAAACCCCAAGCAAACAAATAAAAAACTTTATCATGGGTATGTATAGGAAAAAAAAAACACAGTATACATAGGGCTCAGCACTATCCACTGCATCAAGCGTCCTGGGGTTAGGGTTACCCTGGGAGAGGCCCCCATAGATAAGGAGGCGCCACTATGAATGAACACAGCTCCTTTTCCCTCGCTGCCTCCTGGCCGCTTTCCCTATTCTTTGCTCTCCTCCTTCTTTCTCGTTTCCACCTCCTTTCCCTACTTCTCTTATTTTCCTTCTCCCTGCATCTTCCTTTTCTTCTTTCCTCTCCCAGTGTTTCTTTTTCTCTCCTTCCTTCCTCTTTTCCACCACCCCATCCCCTGCCCTTTTACAGATGATGATGAGAAAAAAAAAATAGAGAAATGAGCTCAAAGTTGAGAGAGTGATTTCCGCAGAGAGAGGTTCCTCAAGGAGGGAGGGAATTTCCGGGCAAGGCACCGCGCGCGAACTTGGGTGGCCCCAAGCATGGAAAATGAAATAGGCGTGGATTCTTTGGAGCCCCAGCCCGCCTCTGCTCACTTGGTGATCTTGAAGATCCTCAGGAGGCGGATGCAGCGAAGCACGGAGATGCCCAGGGGCGTCATGGCGCCCGACTCCACCAGCAGGATCTCCAGGATGCCGCTGCACACCACAAAGCAGTCGAAGCGGTTGAAGATGGACATGAAGTACTGGCGCAGGCCCAGCCCGTACATCTTCATCAGCATCTCGATGGTGAAGAGGGTCAGCAGCACCCGGTTGGCAATGTCTGTGGGCGGGCGGCACAGCCTCTTGTCATCTTTCTCCCGTCTCTGAGCTTTTGCCCTGGCCTCAATCCAGCACGCCCAGGGGCATTCTACCTCCGAGCTTCACCCCCCAGCCCTATTTTTCATTCTTTATTTTGAAAAAAGGTCTCACTAAGTTGCAGAGGGCCTCACTAAGTAGCTGAGACTGGCGGTGAACCCGGATCCTCCAGTCTCAGCCTCCCAAGTACTGGGATTACAAGTGTGAGCCACCACGCCCAGCCACCATCCTTTTTATAACCTTCAAAACCCAATAGAACCTGGTGAATGTTGCCCATTGAAGGAACCCTAACCTAGATTTCTAACAAGCTAAACCATACCATTTTTTTTGGCGGGGGGGGGGTTGGGGATTGAACATAGGGACCTTCTACCACTGAGCTATATCTCCAGCCTTTTTTATTTTTTATTTTGAAGCAGGGCCTTGCTAAGTTCCTGAGGCTGGCCTTGAACCTGTGATCCTCCTGTCTCAGCCTCCCAAGTTCTGAGATTATAGGAGTGCGCCACCGCGTTGGCTCCATACCATGTTTAACAGGAAGAGAGTTCTATACTTTCAATTTCATATAAGTACATTAAACTCTACCATTCCCTCTTTATTACACACTTCCCTCTCTCCTGGCTAAAGCCAATCTGTCCTCCACTGGCTAAAGCCAATTTGTCATATACTTTGTCCAGCCCCATCTCAGAAAGCCCATTCTCAACGATCCTTTGTGCTTCCTATATGTCCTGCTTCTTTCTTTCACGTGAACCCTCCCAAGGCTGTTTAAGAAGCCCAAGTCTTTACCATTTTCCATGTCTCTCCTGCCCTAGCTCTTTCCTTCCTGTCACAGCAAACTTCTAAAAGAGAGGTCAATATTGCTCTTTCTCTTCCCACCTTGCTTTGTCCCACTTATTGTTTGACTCACGTGAATCTGGATCTACCCTCATCACTCCGCCAATGCAACTCTCTCCAGGGTCTCCCATCACCTCTGTGTTGCCAAATCCGATGGTGTTTTAACCCTTGTTTTCCTGCTCTCCCAACAACACTGGCTCTGTTGACCATTCTCCTGTTTTATCAAACATTCTCTCTGTCTCTCTCTGGCTTCTGTGACGCCCCATCCTTCTGGATTTCCTCACCTTCTCTGGCTTCTCCTAAGCCCTCTCTCCAGATACATTCTCTAGTCATTGAATACTGGACTTGAGCTATACACTTGAATATACACTATTTCCTGGAGGTGATGTTCTAAGATCAGAGCTTCAACACTGTCCCTGCCATTGACTCCCAGATTTAATTCTTCAAGAGATTTAGACCTCTCTCCTAAGTTCCAGACCTATTTTTCCATCTGATTCCTTGACATCTCCATCGGGATGTCTCAAAGACACTTCAAATTCAACATGCCCAAGACCAAGTCAATGGGTACTGCCTATTCTTCCCCACCCCTCAAAAAATACCTGGCCATATGCCATCTTCTCCATCTCAGTAAGTGGAACTACCATTATCCACTCATCTGCATGGACCAGGAACCTCAAATTCACCTCTGGCTCCCCTGGGCGGGCAGTGTTCCCATCTTCTCCACATCTGGTCATTGCCAATATGTGGCATATTCAAGGGACTTTCAAGAAGATTGGTTTCAATGAATGAATGAATGGACAGATACCTGCAAGCATCTGAACAGAGTTTTGTTTCCTATTTCTTCCCACAGGGGGGAAAAACAATCTTCTATTTCTTTCTCTTTTAAAATTAAATCCCTTTCATCACTTAAACACAGTCTCTTTTGTTCTGCTCTATTGTCTCAGGTTCGTCTCCTGTTGGTTGGACCTGAGACTCTTCCTGAGGGTGGCTCTGTTCCCTTGTTTGGTTCACAATTTTTTTATTGTGAGCTCATCATCAGGAAACATTTTTCCCTGCAGGGATTCTACATGCCTTGGCTTGTTGAAGCATCCTTAAAGAGTACTTGTGTTTGCTTCTCTTGGGCATCTCTGAGGATATGACTTGTCTGTGACTAGTGTCACGGACACTTTTTATGTTTCTTTCTTAGCTTATGATCCTTACAACATGAAAGGTAGTGCAAATTGGACCCCATACCTATACAGAGCACAGATCAGAGTCTTCTTTTTCATTTGAGACATATCTCCTTCATCCCAAGGCCTCTAGCAGGGATAAACTTCCAAGCTCACCTGGCTCAATGAGCAGTGAGATTTTTTCTTCCCTTGCATGGGGGCAGCCTTTCCAGGTCCCTGGCTCTATGTATGTGTGTCAGTTCAATTCCCTGTTGCAGATGGGCCCAGGGCCCTGTCTCCTGTCTGTGCATAGGCATTAAGAGCCCACCTGCCACCCTTGAGAGTTTAGGTCCAGGTCTAAAATGTCCCTGGAAGTCAGCTCATGTGCTCACTGTTCAAGTTTTTGGTCACCTCTTTGTTTCTGCCACCCAGAGACTTCCTTCTCATTCCTTGAGTAGTGGACCAACTCTCTCTGTGTCCTGAGTTTTTTCCATATACTACATGTAGTATGCACTCAGTAAATGGTGAAAGATTGCTGGTTTCATAGTATGATTTGAATTTGGATGCTTGGAGCTCTAAATTACTTGTAATCTAGCCAGGCATGATGGTGCACACTTGTAATCCCAGTACTTGGGAGGCTCAGATAGGAGGATCACAGGTTTGCAACCAGCCTCAGCAATTTAGTGAGGCCCTCAGCAATTTAGTGAGGCCCTCCTCAACTTAGTGAGGCCCTGTTTCAAAATAAAAGATAAAATAGGGCTGGGAGTGTAGATCAGAGGCAGAATGCCCCTGGGTTTAATCCCCAGAACCACACATACATGCAATAAATAAATAAATATCACATCCAAAGATATATTGTAATCTTATGTGCAATGATTGTGTGTGTGTGTGTGTGTGTGTGTGTGTGTGTGTGTTTCACTAGGGATTGGACCCAGGGGCATCCTACCTCTGAGCCATACCCCAGCCCTCTTTTATTTTGAAACGGTCTCACTCAGTTGCCGATGCTTGCCTCGAACCTGTCTCAGCCTCCCAACTACTAGGATTACAGGCATGTGCCACCCGCCCAGCTTGCAATGATCTTTGATTGAAATAACTGCCCAGTCACCTGGGCAAGCACCTGAAGGTTGTCCCAGTACATTGCTGTCACTGCCCCTTCCCCCGATAGCAATTCCAGGAAGAGGAAAGTTGGGCCTGTTGCCTTGCCCTTTGAGGCCTCTACTTTCCCGCTGTAAAAGGAGGGGGTTAGGCCATATGATCAGTAGCCGGTCATTCCTAGAAAACGAGGTCAATCTTGAAGCCACCTCTTCTGCAAACTCTGTGGCTCCCTTGGCAGGTTGTGGCACGGAGCCCATCTGCCCCCCTCCTGGCTTCCCTCGCTCTGACTCACCTTGCAAGTGGGTCAGCCAAAGTGGCTGGTTGTGGTGCTCTGAGGCAATAGACAGGGTGTTGAGGGCCACGATCAGGATCACCAGCCAGTAGAAGACCTTGGATTTCACTACGTCATGACACTTCCAGCGAAAGACGCGGTTCCACTGCCTCCAGTGGCGGCTGAGGGAGGAGACAAGAAGAGGGAGGCCAAGAGCGCTTGACTCTGGTCCCCCAGACAACTCAGGCCATACCTGGTCTGATCACCCACTCTCCCCTCCAGCCACACGCGGGAGCTGTAGAGCCCGACTGATTTAAAATCTGGCCTCCTACTAGCAAGGTTCTTCATCTTTCAAGGAGAACATTAATGATGCAGTTAAATGAGATAATGCAAGTAAGATGCTTAGCAGAGCACCTGACAGAGGATAGGCACTTCATACATTTTAATTTCAATTAAAGCAACACTGACATGCCACATTTTTCCCATTATAAAAGAAGTGTTTAATAAATTAATAACGACTGGGGAGAATGTGGGGAAAAGCACTTTCTCTCTCTCTCTCTTTTTTCATGTGGTACTGGGGATTGAACCCAAGGGCATTCTATCTCTGAGCTACATCCCCAGCCCTTTTTATTTTTATTTTGAAACAGGGGTGTCACTAAATTACCATGCACTGGCCTTGAACCTGCGGTCCTCCTGTCTCAGCCTCCAGGTATTGGGATTACAGGCGGCCATGCCTGGTAGGCACTTTCATTTTGGTGAGTGATCTGTCAGCACTTACCAAAGTTTAAAATTTACATATCCTTTAACCCAGAAATTCCCTTTCTAGAATTCTGTCCAGCAGAAATGGTCATACTTCTGCACAATTGATCCCTGTGGTGTTGTTTATATTGCCCAAACCAGGAATACTTAATTAAATACATTTTGGGACATCCATACTGAGGAATATTTCACATCCAAAGATATATTTTAAAAAGGTGTGTGTATGTTTATGTATGTGTATATCTATATATGTATACCCAGGTGTCAAAATTGTCCCCAACAATTTTATGTAAAAATATGTCATGAGATAATATGTATATAACATTTATTTATTCAACAAACATTTGTCAATGTGCTGGACACTATTCTAGTCTCTGTAGTGACAGTAGTTAATATAAATAACCCTATTATGTAAAATAACAAAACAAAAACAAAAACAAAATCCTGGTGTGTGTGTGTGTGTGTGTGTGTGTGTGTGTGTGTGTGTGTGCATAACAGACATGAAAGCACAGGAAAGATCTTGGAGGGCTACACATCTGTTGCCATGGTTACTTCTTTGAAGGGCAGTAGGGATCTTCATCTTTTCTTTGGTGTATTTCTCTATTGTTTCATCTTTTGAAAATCATAATTAGATGTGCATTTTTAAAAGACACAGCCTACCAACCAAACAAACCCTCCTTTAAGACAAAGGAGAGAGCTTGGAGTTTCCCCTTTTTCTCTCCACTCTGGGGCAAGGTTGCCTCCTTCTCAGAAAGTCCCAGGTAGCTGTGTGTCCCACCCCCTTCCCTCCTGGAGGTCTCTGACATGAGTTACCTCATCCAACCCCACCCCTCATGGCTTAGCCCGCTGCCCTAAGGGCTCCCTGCTTCTTCCTTGTGTGTGTATAAGTAGGTCACCTGCTCAAGGCACTCTCTGATTGCAGTCCCCTCAGCGTGTGACCACTGCAGAGCCCTCAGAGCAAGACCTGGCCCCGTTTCTCAGAAAGGCTGCCTCTCTAAGACCGGGGGTAGATAACTAGACTCGGACCCCATGTCTCAGGGAGATGGACAGATACAGGGAAGTGGTCAGATACTCACACAAACTGGATGATTTTGTTCAAGCCCTCTATCTCATACAGGCTCTCTGTGTCAGAGCCACCTCCATCCAAAGACAGCCTCCCTGGGGACGGGACAGATATCGATATGGTCAGCCAGCCTGCAGGGCACCCAGGGCTGGACACACCTGGGTTAGGCACCCCTGGGAAGAGCGGTGCAACACTGACCCTAGGTGCCCTGGGTCCTTCTGTGCTTTCCTGAGACCCAAGAGCTGGGGAGTCCCCAAGAGATGGGGCCACTGTGGGTGGGCTGCATGGCACTGTGGGAAGAACTGGGGCACCCCTGGACTCTTTCGTCTTGAGGTGCGAGGTCTTAGGCAAACTGTCACCCTCAAGGGTAAACGCTGCACCTGCTCAGTGGGCCCACCAGGCTTTCAAGGGTTAAATGGGGGTGCACTCTCTGTGGGATCTCGTGGGAGGGGGAGCTGCCCACGCCTCTGGGCCGAACCTTCTCTCAAATCCTCCACGTCCATGACCTCTCCCTGCGTGATCCAGCTCATGTAGCCCCGAAGGTCCTCCTCCAGCTGCTGCTTCTCCCGGAGCTTCTGGAAGGTTCCTCTGGACTTGGCCTTCTCTCGCTCCTTGGTGAATTCCCTGAAAGCGACAGGGGAGAAGGGAGGGGAGGAGAAGAGAGAAGAGGGCAGGGGAAGGGCCGAGCTTCCTGAGGACAGAAGGCATGTTCTGCGGCTGGTGCCCCCTCTGGGCCAGGGTGTCAGCTGGGGTCCCAGTGCCTCTCTCGCCCCCTACTTCTCCCCCACCCAGGAACAACTTGAGGACTACTCTGGCCCTCATTCCTTTCTTCTCACCCCATTTCATTTCCTCTTTCTGGATCTTGGGTTACCTTTGGACATTAGCAGTTAATGATAGGACAGTGAACTGTCCTGACTGAGCAGCCACGGGTCCTCAAATCTGCCATACGGCCCGGCCCTTTAAGCTACTCTAGGAATTATTTCAGCTCATAGACCTAAGCCCGAAGGAGCCGGGCAGCAGCGCTGGAAGCGAAGGACCTGAGGGTGGGGAGGGATCTTCAGACCAGCAGAGGGCAGCCCAGGGCCACCAGGCAGAGTCCAAAAGAGACCCCAGGGAGGGCACAGCAAATGCTGGCTCTGAGCCGGACCCAGCGGCCAGGAGGGCTCTGCTGGCAGGATAGTCGCCTCTCCCTGGCAGGGTGGTGTCCAGGTGGGGGCTCTTGACCATTCTGGGCCATGAACCCTTTGGCAGGTCAACAAAGCCCACAGACACCTCAGAACAATGGTGCAAGATGCACAACATAAAACCACAGCACCGCAAAGGAACCAATTATATTAAAACATAGTTGTTGAGATATAAAAATTCTGATAGGGGAAGTACATGTGCTTCCTCCTTAACTCATTAACTAGCAAGACCTAGTTGCAGACCTAGTAACTATCATAATTTCAAGGTAGCAGCAGGTATAAGTAAGGTAAGGGGACGTGGGATTCCTGTTAGGGCAGCCCGCGGCTACTGCTAATACCACCGGGGTCTGCCATGTATGCCCATTATTAAAGGAAACACTACATTTCAGTTAGAGTAATAAAAAAACAAAAATAAATTTCTCCCAGCCAACTTCACAGATGCCCTGAATTTTATCTACAGACTGCCTGGGGGGAACTTCGGGGATGGGGTAATGCCGACAGGTAGGGGAGCTAATGGCCCCCATTGGCCTCTTCACTGTTGCTGGGTGGGACCCCAACAGGACTGTCCCACAAGAACAGCCCTCATTAATAGTGATGGTTAGTGCCTTTTACATGCTTAGACTCTCTTCTAAGTACTTAATGTATATTTACTCATTTAATTCTCACAAAAACCTATGAAATAGGTCCTGTAATCATTCCTATTTGATAGATGAGGAAACTGAGGCACAGAGAAGTTAGGTCATTAGATAAAGGTCACATAGCTACCAAGACAATCTAGTTGCAGAGTCTGTGTGTTAAGCAGAAGGCCAAGTATCCACTTAGGCACATCCAGGGGCAGGAGCCTGTGGTCAACATTCTACTCAGAAGAAGCAAACGATGAAGGTCAGAAGCAAGAGTGGGAGGAGGGAGGGAGGGAAATGAAAACTTGAAGGGTCCTGCTGGCATCTCTCCTTCCCTTGCTAACCAGGAGCAACTACTCTCCACCCAGTGTGGCTGAAGGGGACCCAGGGATGAGCTGAGGTCTGAACCCAACTTTCCTGTCCTGCCCCTCCCTCCCAGCTGCCTCTGAACCTCCTTACCCACTCAGGATGCCCAGCACGAGGTTGAGGATGAAGAAGGATCCCAGCAGAATGAGGGTGACAAAATAGATCCAGGGCCACTCATTCCCAATGGCATCGTTGACCTGGTCCAGACCAAGGTGTGAGCCCCATCCTCTGACTTGAGGGCTGAAGTCCCTCCCCAGGTCCACCCACTCAGACCCCAGCCATTCCCGGGGACAAGGAGAGAAGCCATTTGGGCCTATCGAGAAGAATTTTCTAGCCCGAGGAACCTGGATCTGGACTGGAAGGATCTCCCAAGGAGGCCTTGCTGACCTGGCCCGGGCACATTTTCCCTGCAGGCAAGGGCATCTCCGTCTGCCCACAGGACGCACTCCCACACAGACACCATCCCCAGATGCTTTCTTTTTTTTTTTTTTTGTCATGGTACTAAGGATGGAACCTAGGGACATTCTACCTCTGAGTTACCCCCCAAGCCCTTTTCTTTGTTGTTGTTTTGTTCTGAAACAGGGTCTCATTAGGTTGTTGAAAGTCTCCCTAAGTTGCCGAGGCTGTCCTAGCACCTGTGATCCTCCTGTCTCAGCCTCCCAAGTACTGGGATTATAGGCATGTGCCACCACGCCAGGCTTCCAGTTGTTTTCTTTACAGCCAAGACTTTCAAATCGAGCAACCTCTGTGACCCTAGACGAGTCATATACTGTTTCTGAACATTATCCCATCTGTCTGATGAGGATAATGACACGTGCTCTCCCCTCACAGGCTTGTAGCGGAGGTGAAGTAACACAGTGACATTCCTTTGACATGTTTAATCATTTGCTTCCCTAATATGAGCTCATAAGAAATAATCATACTAATCCTTCATATTTTCGAAGCATTTGACAGTTTTACGCCCCCCCCCCCCGGGCAGTGCTGTGATGGAGAGCTCTGGACTGGAGCCAGATGGATCAGAGCTCGATTCTTGACTCTATTGCTCATCGGGTTCATCACCACAGGCAGGTTATTAAACCTCCTTGAGCCTCAGTTTGCTTATCTATAAAATGGAAGCAATGCCTTCCATTGTTGGAGAATCAAGTGAGAAACGCAACCTAGCTCCTAATAAACACCAAATAACACACTCCAGAAAGAAAACTCTCATCTGGTATCCACTAGGTGCCAGGCACTGTTGTAATCGGTGACTTTTCCCACTAACTTTATGAGGTGCGCAGTGTTGTGATCCTTATTTCATAGGTGAGAAGACCCATGTATAGTAATGTTTATATGGGAGAGCAGCCTTGTCCAAGTGGCAAGGAGAAAGACTCCGAGGGCTCTTCATCCCTCAAGTATCCAAGACACAGGCCATCTGGAAAGAGTCACTCGCAGCCAGGCAGCCTGGGGGATGAGACCAGAAGCCATGGAACTCCTGGTTTTCAACCCTCACCCCCTCTTGGGTCTACACAGACATGTCCCCCTGCACTACGGGGACTGCCCCTAAAGGATGCTGAGACAACACCTAGGGACGAGAAGGAGGTGGTGCACCTTGTACAGGCAGGCGCCCAGGAGGGCAAGGAGGAGCAACAGCACTCCAGCCAGTGGCTAGCCTCCCCGGTGACTGGCAAGTCCTTCCTGTCCCCCCTGCCCCGCCAGCCTTTGGATGTTCTGGAGACACAGGCCCAGACCCACCCAGTAGAGGACGTCCGTCCATCCCTCCATGGTGATGCACTGGTACACGGTGAGCATGGAGAAGCCAAAGTTGTCGAAGTGGGTGATGCCGTGGTTGGGCCCCGGCCAGCCGCCCCGGCACTCACTGCCATTGATGGTACACCGGCGCCCCGAGCCCGTCCTGGCGCAGGGTGACGGCTTCTCGTTCTCCACCGTGGCCATGATATCTGTAGGCAGAAAGCCGGCGCCAGTATCAGACAATTTTAGCAGGTGGACCATACTGTGAGAAAAGGTGCTTAATAGCAGTTTAAAAGAATGGGGCAAGCCGGGCGCAGTGGTGTACACCTGTAATCCCAGAACTTGGGAGGCTGAGACAGGAGGATTGCAAGTTCAAGGCCAGTCTCAGCAACTTAGCGAGACTCTCAGCAACTTAGCAAGACCCTGTTTCAAAATAAAAAAAAATTTAAAAAGGCTGGGGGTGCAGCTCAGAGTTGGAATGCCCCCGGGTTCAATCTCCAGTACCAAAACCAGAACAAAACAACTCAAAAGAATGGAGCAATAGGTCCAAAGACACTCAGGGGAAAATGGAAAAGACTGCTTCTCAAGGAGGGGGTGGCTAGAGATAGAGAGGGCTGCCTGCGGCTGGGACTGACAGTGGATGGCGCAAGCAGCAGGAATATCGTCTTGGGCCTCCCCGGAGGATCTGCTTATAGGACTAATCATCCTATAAGGTGCAGCCTATGACACTGGAGGAGTGGGAGTGGCCTTTGTGTCTATCGAGCATTAAACAGGGGGCATCTGTCAGGTGGAGTGGGCTGGGGGCAGGGACGCCAACTTGAGAGGCCTGTCTGGGGGCTAAAGTGGAGGCGCTCTCACACAAGAACACTGGGCGGAGTGGTGCAGGACAGCCAGCCTGCGGGGCAGGGGTCTGCTCTCAGGGGGAAGCTGCTGACAGGCCTTAGGCTGCACTCCAACACCTTCCCCTGGATGCTGCTGTTATTGTCTCTAAAATCCTGCAGTTTGGGCGACATTCTGGGTCCCCTTTTACTCTTTATTTATCTATGGTACTGGGGATTGAACCCAAGGGCAGTCTACCTCTGAGCTACACCCCCAGCCCTTTTAATATTTTATTTTATTTATTTTTATTTTTTATTGCACTGGGGATTGAACCCAGGGGCAGTCTACCTCTCTGAGCTACACCCCCAGCCCCTTTCTATTTTTTTTTTTTTGCTTTGAAACAGGGTCTCACTAGATTGCTGAGAGTCTCACTAAATTGCTGAGGCTGGTTTCAAACCTGTGATCCTTCTGTCTCAGCCTCCCAAGTACTGGGATTACAGGAGTGTGCCATAGCGCCCAGCTTACTACTGTTCTTTAAAAATGAATTAATAAATTAATATCATGACATTTCTCTGAGTCATTTTTTTTTTTTGCGGTACCGGGGATTGAACGCAGGGACGTTCTACCTCCGTGCTACACCCCCGGCCCTATTTTTTTTATGCTTTATTTTTGAAACCGGGTCTCACGAAGTTGCGGAGGGCCTCACTAGGTAGAGAGAGAGAGAGAGAGAGAGAGAGAGGAGAGAGATCGATCGATCGATTGATTGATCGATCGTGCGCGCGCGCATGCGCGCTGAAGTTGGCCGCGAACCCGGATCCTCCGGTCTCCGCCTCCCAGAGTACTGGGATTACAAGCGTGCGCCACCACACCTGGCTGAGTCTTCATTTTGAATACCATGACTATCAATAGGTCAAACCTACATAAACACGAGCTTCCTGGAGTCCTCGTTACTTTGGAAGAGTGTGAAGGGATCCTGAAGCCAAGAAATTGGAGAACTGCTGGTTTAGGGAATTTTGTTTGAATGGATCTGGGCTTCAATGTAGGTTACTTCTGACAACCCTCAAAATGATACTTTGGCTTGTGGGTGTCGTGTGTGTGTGTGTGTGTGTGTGTGTGTGTGTGTGTATGTGTGTGTGTGTTACTGGGGATTGAACCCAGGGGCATTCTACCTCTGAGCTACACCCCTGGCCCTATTTCTTATTCTTTATTTTTGAAACTGGGTCTCACTAAGTTGCAGAGGGCCTCACTAAGTAGCTGAGGCTGGCCACGAACCCGGATCCTCTGGTCTCAGCCTCCCAAGTACTGGGATTACAAGCATGCGCAACCATGCCTGGCCGTGGGTGTCTTCTTGAGGTCTCATTCAGTCCTACCTTGGGCTCTGGATCTGAGGAGCAGTTCAGACTAAAGCTAAAACTACAACTACCAAGGAAAGTAGGAAGAGAAATCCAAGTGTATCCCAACCTCCATCTCAATCCAGGACTGGCCGAGAAAGCTTGGAAGATACCAGCTATGAGTGTGAGTGTGTGTGTGTGTGTGTGTGTGTGTGTGTGTGTGTGTGTGTGTGTAACAAGCTATGGCTCAGACCACTGTCTCTGATCACTGACGGTGGCAGCACTGTCCTTCCTCCAACTCCCCCTTATCCAGGAGTAACCCATTTCCAAGGTCAACACGTGTGGGAGCCATGGCCCAGCCCTGCAGCGTCTTCACTAGCTTTGGTGCCTCCTCCCGGAGTTGTCCCTGGACCTGTCCCACTCCCTGGTCCCTGGGGCTCACCTGTCCCAATGAAGTAGCAGGTCTTGTGCATCTTGCCCTTGAAGAGCTCCAGCCCGATGATGGCGTAGATGATGACCATGAAGAGCACCAGCAGGGCGATGTGGAAGAGGGGGAGCATGGCCTTGAAGATGGAGTTGAGGACCACCTGCAGGCCTGCCGCGAGGGCAGGGGAAAGACAAGTCACCTCCCTCCCCTCTTGGTCTCGTGGCCCTCCCTCTCCATGCATCCTGGGAAGCCTTTGGGACTCCCAGGTACAGGGGGACAAGGGAACAGGTTGGGAGAGGAGGAAGGGGTCTGCAGAGGCGCTGCCACCCACTGGGCACCCCCGACACCAGCCGGAGGGGTCTGAGCACGCGGAAGGCTCGCAGGGCCTTGACGTCCAAGCCGGCTCCTTTGCTGCTCATGGGGGCTGTGTTGGTCTGGATGACATTAACCTGTTCCAGAAGCACGGTGAAGACCCTAGAGTGCAGAAGATGGAGAGAAGGGGCCCAGAGGTCAGATAAGACAGTCCCGATGTCAGGGACCCTTCGTCCTATTTGTGCTCAGGGTACCTGGTACAATTCATCAGCTGCTAACTGTGATGATTCAGTAATGCCTGCCTGGAGAACTTTAGTGAAAAGGATTTTGAGGCCAAGTTCAGACTGGATGAGAATAGTCTGTGATCCATTCGTGATGTCTGCTCTGGGTGCCAAAGTGCAGTGAGGGACGCGTGCTATAGGCCCAGTCCCTGCCCTGTGGCTGAGCACGCCACGGGCACCAGTCAGCCCCTCGCTCAGCAGTGACCCAGAGGAGGAAACCCAGAGCCAGTTCTTCCCTGGGCTTCTCCTTGGGCTGCCCTTACATCTTTCCTGCTCTCCTCTTCTCTCAGTTTACTCAAATTTCCATTACCCTGTGAAGTCCACTTCAAATCTCTTTTCCTGTGAATCCCTCCTCTGACACAGGAACCCCTTGGGACACCTTGTGTGTGCAACACTGTTTTATGACACTCGATGCTGCAGGAACTTGTCTTGCCTTCTAACCAGGGCAGCTCATTAAGGGCCGAGGCTGCTTCCCTCCTGGTGCTGAAAGCAGCACTGAATAGATAGCAGATAGAGGACACAATATTTATTAAATTGAAGGACAGCATACTAGTTAACAGTGCCACTTCTGGAGCAAAGGCAGCCTTGGTTTGAAGCCTGGCAATGCCACCAGCTAGCTGTGCAACCTTGAGCAAGTTGCTTGACTTCTCTGTGCTTAGTTTCCTTATCCATCAAATGGAGACAACAGAGGGATGTTGGGAGAATTAAATGAGAATTATTGAGTGCTTGCTGTGTAAGGTACATAGCAAATGCTCAATAAATACTACTGTTAGAATTAGGTGATGGTTATTAAAGGAAGTGTTATGGGCTGAACAAAATTGATATGTTGAAGCTTTAACCCCCAGTACCTCAGAATGTGGCTGTCTTTGGGCCTTTAAAGAGGTGATTACGTGCCAGGCATGGTGGAGCACACCTGTAATCTCAGTATTTGGGAAGCTGGGACAGGAGAATCTCAGGTTTGAGGTTGGTCTCATTAAGTTTTAAGATCCTGTTTCAAAATTAAAAAGTAGGGGTTGGGGATTTAGATCAGTGACAGAGAGCTTGCGTGACATGCACAAAGCATTGTGTTTGATCCTCTGTCCTGGGGGGGGACAGAAAGAGAAAAAGTACAAAATTAAAAAGTAAAAAAAAGGGGGGTATAGGGTGCTTCTGGGTTCATCCCCAGTACAAAAAAAAAAAAAAGAAAAGTGATTACATTAAAATGGGGTCATCAGGGTGGGCCTAATTCAGTCTCCCTGGTGTCCTTATAAGAAGAAATTTGGACACACAAAGGCACACCAGGGGCGTGTGTGACAGAAAGACCATGTGAGCCGCAGTGAGAAGACACCGTCGGAGAGCCAAGGAGACAGCCCTTGGGAACCAACCCTGCAGACACCCTGAGCGGGGCGCCAGCCTCCAGAACTGCTGGAAAGCAAGTCTGTGTTGTTTAAGCCTGCAGCCCGGGGAGTCTTGCTCCCACAGTCCTAGCAAACTAACACAGGCTACTAACAAACAACATGCACAAGGTGGGTCTGTGGAATACACCAACAAAGGTCAAGACTCATGGATCCCAGAACCTGCCAGCCGCCGCGACCCCACACATCATCTCCGCCGTCTGTGACTCAGTGCCTAGCTGGGGAATGGGCATGTGACCTGCTGCAGGTGGGGGCAATGTTCCACCCCCACCAACACTGGCCTCGCTCCTGTGGGCCGGCCTCTAATAGAGGCCGCTCCTTGGCCACGGGGTGCGGGTGGTGTCTGCAGCCCCCGCAGCTGGGCCTCACCCCAGGAAGACGATGATGAAGTCCAGCACATTCCAGCCGCTGCGCAGGTAGGCATCCTGGTGGAAGAGGAAGCCATAGGCGATGATCTTCATGGCAGCTTCAATGGAGAAGACGATGAGGAAGAAATACTCCAGCTTTTCCTGCGGGAGCAAATGTGGTCTCAACTCTCCTTTGTGCACTCCAGGACTCCAGCCAGGCCAGCCCCACCGTCCGCAGCGCGCATGCTCCAGATGCTGGCTGTGCTGTTCACTCTGAGGGGACCCTCCAGCATCCTCCCCCACCCCCAGTCTCCTCACACCACATATCACTATGTTGCCAGCGCCCTTGCTTCCCACAGGTCTTTACTCGAAAGTTGTCCCCTCAGCCGGGAGTAGTGGCACATCCTGTAACGTGGTACTTAGGAGGCTGGGATAGGAGGATGGCAGGTTTGAGGCCAGTCTTAGCAACTTAGGCCCTCAGTAACTTAGCGAGATCCTTTTTCAAAATAAGATAGGGTATAGCTGGGAGATAGAATGTCCCTGGGTTCAATTCCGAGTACCAAAAAAAATAAAAAGGTCCCCTCCCAGGCCATCCCAGGCTACCAAGTGCAATTTGAGTCACCCTCAGCATTTCCTGTCCCTCCTCCCAGCTTCATTTTGTCTTCTTAGCACATTTCCCAGCTAAAATACCATATATGTAGTTTTATCTTGTTCATGATCTCTCTCTTCCCCGTTAGACTATAAACTCTGTAAAACAGGGTTTATATTCTAATGGGTTTTTGTCCTTTTTTTTTGTTGTTGTGGTACTGGGGATTGAACCCACGGGGATTCTACCTCTGAGCTACAACCCAAACCCCATTTTATTTTTTATTTGGAAACAGGGTCTTGCTAAGTTGCTGACAGCCTCACTAAGTTGCTGAGGCTGGCCTCGAACCTTCAATTCTCCTGTCTCAGCCTCCTATGCACTGGGATTACAGGTATGCTCTACCATGCCTGACTGTCTTTTTTTTTTTTTCCTATTACTCTACTTTCAGGGCCTAGAATTGGATGAATGAATGAATGATCTGGGGCAGTCCCCAAGATGCAGGTCTCCAGGTAGTTTGCGGTCTGGGCATCCTTCTTCTCCCGCACTCCACTGGCCTGACAGTAGAAAGTGGGGGTGGACTTAGAACCACAGATGTCCTCCCTTGCTGGTCAGGGGCTTGCCCTTTCTTTCATTTCCCTGCCCACAATGACCACCCCACACCAGCTGCCCCTGGGCAGCCACCATCAGACAGGGTGATTCGAATGTGGGGTACACTGTGTGTGGGGATGACGAAGAAGTGAGAACTTAATGCCACCCTATAGACGGCCTTGCTAGCTCCTGCCTGATGGGGGGCAGTGTTCTACCCCACTGCCCTGTAGCCTGATCCTCTGGGTCAGGCTTGGTTGAATCGCTCTTCCCCTCTTCTGGGACCAGACAAGACCTATTTCTAACTAAGGAAGCAGGTCCCTCCTGTCAGGGCTCCAGGCTGAAACTGCTCACCTTGCAGCCATCTGAACCCTGGCTTGGTGGCTTCCAAGAACTCCAGTCCCCCAGCCTCCCCAAAGAGTCCTGGTCTCCCGAGGGGGTGTCAACCTGCCTGTAGCTGGGCGAACCTGCAGCACTGTAGGACTTTGGGAGGTGATGGTGACTGGTGCCCCATAGAACTGAGAAATGAGGGGCCCTGCACCCCACACTCCAGCTCCCAATACTGTTAGCCACCAACACCCACACCATGAAAGCCCCTCAAGGGACCAGGGTCCCTCCCCATAGCACACAATCGAGGCTTAACTCGTACCGCGATTCACAGTTCCTCACTCTGGAGGAGTCAGATCGGGGAACTGGCCACCTCATCAGTGATTTGGAAGATAACTTATTCTTACTTCCAAGTAGGTAGATGTGGGAGGCAAGGGAAGAGATCTTCAAATGGCTCATTAACCTGGATGTGGCCCCAGAAATCTCCAAACAGGTTATTCAGAGAATTTTCCTGAAAGCATAATTTCTCCTTTTATAGATCCCTAAAGACAGTGATACCACCCTGGGGGGGATGCTGGAACAATCTAGGGGGGCAGTAGTAGCCTTAGGTACGATTGGGGGTGTTGAATAAAGACAAGGGGCAGTGGCAGTGCCCAGGGTGACCTGAGTTTTTTTCTGAAAATGGGGCAGAAAGCCAATAAGCTTGGAAATCTATACAAGGGGAAACTGAGGCATATATGAACTAGATCCACTCTCCTTAACTAGTTTATATTCTCATAACTTTCTCCATCTTCCAGAAGTGATAGAGTGATTAAAATGCAAAGCCATTCCATTCTGCTAAAGGGCCTGTTGCTAAAGACTGTGCTTAGCTTCAGGTGGGGTCGTGGGCAGCCCACTCCACACCAGGGAACTGCAAAGGGAGGTCTGGACGCCCCCTTGCTGAGGGGAGTGGGTGGGACCACTGGGAGAGGCTCCTTGCAAGGGGTGATCGGTCTCCCTTCTTTGCAGGACAGGCTTCTGGGCATCAGGCACACCATTAGGGAAGGGAATAAGAGAGGAGAGTAGAGTCAAGTCAGTATGTACATTGTGTGTGTGTGTGTGTGTGTGTGTGTGTGTGTGTGTGTGTGGTTTTCTGGGAATTGAACCCAGGGACAGTCTTTCTCACCTACACCCTCAGCCCTATTTTTATTTTTTATTTTGAAGCAGGGTCTCACTAAGTTGAGGAGGGCCTCACTAAGTAGCTGAGGCTGGCCGCGAACCTGCGATCCTCCTGTCTCAGCCTCCCAAGTACTGGGATACAGGCGTGTCCCACCACGCCCGGCTCAGCATGTAAGTTTTCAGGTTGCTGCAACCCCAGGGTACAGACAGAAGTTGGGGTGAGAGCAGGGAAAACAGGACCCAAAATAGTTGCCGAGCTCACAGACCAGGCGGCAGGCCACGTACGCTGGAGAGCTGTTTGCACCTGCCGCCGTCTGTCCAGGCGCCGCTTGGCTCAGAGCAAGTTTGTCAGGGGCTGTGGGCCTCAGATGGGGTCACTCGGGTTCCACAGCCCGTTAGCTCCAAGGCCCAGCCCTCTCCACCATTATCCCCGCCGCCTAATCCTGAATCATAACACACTGTTGTAAGAACTCTGTGTGCACACGGCTTGGCCCTTGCCCAGAGGGACGTGGAAAAGGAGTGTGTCCATTCTTGTACCATAGAGAACGTGTCATCAGTGTCACACTGCATTGGCCCCATGGCCTCCCCAGCCTGGGCTCAGTCTTGCACAGAGGAATGAGGGATGTTCATTCCATGGATATTTATTAAGCTCAGGACTGGATGCCCTGGGCAGGACCTGGTTATCTCCCAAGATCAAAGTCACCAACCTTCCCAAAACACCCAGTTTCCAACTGCACCCCACAAGGGTCTGCCATTGGGGGTGGGAGTCTGAGGGGTATGGTGGAAGGATTCTCAGCAGCTCTGTCTCTTTGCTCTATTCCCTAAGCCTCTGTGAACCTCAGTTTCCTTGTCTGCAAATTCGAGATAATAAAAGCTACCCTAAAGAGTCGTCTTGGGAATTAAAAGCCTCCTGTGTGAAAGTATCTACCATGGTCTGGCATGAAATGAAGGCTCAGTGAATCACAGCGATTCTCCTTAGAGGCCTGGGTGCTCTGTGAAGGTGTGCTTTCTGCCTGCACTGTGTTCTAGTGACTTCCATGGCGTTCCACTCATTTTCATAGAGTTGCTGTCTGAGGCCACATCTGTGGGTAAGTTACCAGGGTGTGGCTCTGTCCTACCTTGAACTCGGTGTGTTTGAAACTGAACTCCTCTTCCCCTTGAACCTGCTCTAACTCACACGTCCCTGCCTTGGGAGGCGACATTCATCTGCCCAAGCCACAACCGAGGGGTCTTTCTGGTCTCAGATCCCACCACCCACCTGGTCCAGGCCTCTCTACCCCTGATGACTGTTGTATCCATCTCATCCCCATGGGCACTGCCTCTGCCCCAGCTCCTCGCCCTCATCACAGTCAACTGCTGCCTCCCAGGTCTCCTCCTCCGCCAGGCCCTTCTCTGTGCAGCTCCAGCCACCTCCTCGCCTACCTCCTCACCTACTAGTCTACCATGGTTCCGTGGCACATGAAACCCACACACCTTCCCAGGCCTATGAGGCCATCTGCAACATGACGCTGCTGACCTTGACCTGGCTGGCCTCACCGCAGGCCTGCTGGCCACCTGCCTGTCAGGTGGAAGGATTTCAGCTCTCCCATCTGCTCACTTGGGCCCTCTATCTGAGGGTCCCTGAGGCTAGTGCACCGCTCTTCTCTAAGACCCCCTGACCCTGCACAGGAAGAATCCATCCTGTGTGTCCTCTCCATCCCCGTGGCACTGTGACACTCTTTGCCCAGCTGCAGCCTGGAGACCACATCGTCCTCCTGTGTCACCCTAACCGTGGGGATCCCATCAGCGATAAGTATTTGGGTATGAGGGCCAGGCCCCCATCAGAAGGCTTCTCAGGGTCACTGTTGGGGGCAGGGGAGGAAAGGGGTGTGGTTTGGACCCCCCTCCCTGCTGGGGACTCCAATGCCCCCCACCTCGAGGACAAGCTTCCCTCACACTTGGCTCAAAGGGCTTTAGTCCTTGCCACTCCCTCTGCCTAGAAGGCTGTTTCCCAGGTATCTACACAGCTCACTGTATTCTTTCTCTTTGGTCCTGACCTGGATGTTAGCTTATCACTGAGACCTTCCACCACCCCTCCCCCGCCACGATCTAGCTCCTTTATTTCTCTTTTTGGCAGTTGTTGAGACTTGTCTTGCTCTTTATTTATTTATCTATTTATTTTATTTTCTGTAGTACTGGGAACTGAACCCAGGGGTGTTCAACCTCTGAGCTACACCCCCAGCTCTATTTTATTTTTTATTTTAAAACAGGGTCTCACAAAGTTGCTGAAGGCCTTGCTAAATTGCCGAGGCTGTTCTCAAACCTACGATGCTCCTGTCTCAGCCTCCCAAGTACTGGGATCACAGGCATGCGCCACCCATGCCTGGCTATCTACTTATTTATGTTACCTCCTGACCTAATATCAGGTCCATGAGTACAGGGAGTTTGCTTTGTCCACAACTGTGTCACCTGCATCTGGAGCAGTGCCTGCTCTGTATGAATGAATTGTTGTCCCAGGGCACTACTGCGCGAGGTGCAGACTGTAGGCGGTGCTGGTCCATAGACTGTTGCTATCACTCCGAGGTTAGTACAGTATAGGAAAATCCATAGCAATTTGCAGCAACTTCCAAGCACATGGGTGGACCATGGACAAATCCGGGTTTGTCAAAGTCAAATGGCAGGTTCCACAGGCACAAGTTGTGATCTCACACAGCAGGGCCAGTCCATGGTAAATTGGAAGTTAAAAAATAACAAACTGTGGTTGGGGGTATAGCTCAGTGGTAGAGAGCTTACCTAGCATGTGCAAGGCCCTGGGTTTGGAGAGAAACACACCCAAAAAACAAACTGATCTCTCCACACAGATTGTCATCTGAGAAGCTCTACTCTAGAACACGTCATATTGCCTGGCGCATAGTAGGTGCTCAAGAAATGTTTGTTGAGGGACTGAACACTGGAAAGTTATGGTTTTTTTTGCTGAGTCACAATTCAAAGGCAGGTGCGGCCTTGGAATCTCTTTTCCTAAGAAGAGACACTGGGCCTCAGGCCCTGCCACTAGAGCAGGGGACGGCACCTGCTGCTGACTCCCTGAGCTTTGCGGAGGACCAGGAGCCAGCCTCCTTTGCAGGGCGAGATCATCATGGCCACTCCTATGGGGCCTTTATCATCAAATATCCTGTTCAAGGGGTTCTTGTCCTTCCACGGACAGGCCTTTAACTGGACTGTCCAGGGCACATGTGCCTGGAGGTTGGCCTGGTGTGTGACCCTGACCCACCGACCTGACCCTGGGGCATTGAAGCCAGGCACCCCACAGTCTAGGGCTGACAAAAGCAGGGTTCAGATGGCATATCCCTCACCTTTCTGCTGCCTCTGTTTTCATCTCCAGGGGTCGCCTAGCCCCGGCCGCTCCTCCTTTCCTAAAACACCTGGACTTTGTGGGAGATGGTAGGAGCCGGCTGGGCTCCCCTGCAAAGGGCCCTGCCCAGCACCAGTCTCCCGTCTGGACCACAGAGGCAGCTGTCACCACACCTCCTTCCCCTTCCTCCCTACCCAAACACTAGCCTGGTCTGGACTCCTGTGTCCAAGGTCACCTGTGTCCCCATGGAGAGCTCTGGATCTACAGAGCCCACAGAAAGAACCCTAACAGAGCTGGTCTGGGAGAAGCCGACAGTGTAGCATCAGGGCGGCTGCAGGAGAAGGACTCCCTGGGCTGATGCCTGCCATCATGTGCCTGCCCCATCCCCTGGGCCTGGAAGTCTCCTCCTGCAGGGTCCACGCATATGAACTGCACACACACAGTCCTGCTCTTGTGGGAAGCATCGGATGCACATTTTTGGTCCACTCGTTACGGCCTGTTTGCTCAAGGAGGCAAAGGGGATTTGGCTGGGGTGGGGTGGGGGTGCCCAGGTGCTGGGTGGAGCTCAGGCTGGGGGTGGAGCAGGGGCTTGGCAAGGGTGTCTCCACATCTCCTGTCACCCCTAGGGCCTCCCAGCAGGTGCTTGGGGCAGGCTGGATGGTACAACCATCAGAAGATGCTTCTGCAGTAGCAGCAACTCTTTTCTCCTGACTTTGTCCCCTTTCTTGCTCCCTGAAGCAGGCAGCAGGCTGGGCCTCTGTGCCTCCGGAGTGGTAGGGCCCTGGCTTTTGTTTTCTATAGCCTGACACTCACCCCAGGGTGGGAGGTCTCAAGGGTGGAGCTCACAGAGTCCTGAAGATGAGGTAAGATCTGGGAGGAGGCCCTGGGGCCCCCGAGAAAGCAGGCTGTACTCTCACCCAGGATTCCTGCCCTAATAAAGGTGCAAGGACCTATGACCCTGGTGGCTTTGGCACTGCTGAGACCTAGGCCTGGGCACCACCTGGGGCAGGCGGGGTGACTACAAGCACCGAGAATAAGTACAGTTGAAGCTCCTGGGGGAAGTGGGCGCAGACTCCAAGTGGCGCGAGTTTACACGTGAGATGTCTTCTTGCACACCTTGTCTGGTTCTGCCGCACTTCTATTTCAGATTAGCAGAGGGACAGAGAGAGGGAAGCGAGATGCCGAGGCTGCGAGTCCCCACCCCACCTGCCAGGACTGAGCCAGCAACCTCTCTGGTGTCAGCGCCTGGCATCTCCGAGCCCCTCAGCCTCTAGGCTTGGAAAGTGACCTGTTGAGGACTGAGGGAAGTAGCTATGTTTAGCTTGATGAATCCTTGCCCAAATCGACAAGATTCACGTAGTCTCTCTTGCCATCCTACCGCCCGGCTGGGCCTTCCTTTTCCTCTTCCCTTCTTCACCGGGAGAGCCCAGCTCCTTGGTTCCGAGTGGGCCAGATATGCCAGGACTGTCTAGGTGGGGAGATGGGGATGGTGGGGCTGATTGTCACAGGAGGGGTCTGTGCCCTCGGGGGCACGGGGGGAGGTGAGGGAAGGCAGAAGTGCCTGATCTGGGAGAAGGCAGCCCACTGGCTCTGTCATGGGTAATAGTGATAATAACAGCTAAGCCTTATTAAGCACCATTTACATACATGCCAGTCCCTATTCTAGACACATACATACACTTAATCCTCATCGAAATCTTATATAGCAAGTATTCTTACCCCCATTTTACAGATAAGGAAACACAGAGAGGTTGAATAATTTCTCCAGGGTCACACAGCTACCGAGTAGCCCCCCTCCCCAAGCTGCACAATGTTCTTCCCAGGTTTTTGCTGCTCATCACTGCGCTGTCCTCAGCCCCTGATCCTGGCATGGGTGTGTGTGGGGGTGCCGACTGGGGGCAATGCGTCCAAAAGGGGAGCTGAGCTCCTGGGGGTGGGGTCTGCGAAAGCCAAGCTTTTTAAAAAAATTTTTAACAGACCCTTATCAAATATCCTCAATGCTCTGTATGGTGGCCAGAGCTCTGGCCACCCGCTGCCCTGCAGGTCCTGGATCTTCTGAAGCCCCTGCCTCCCTCCCCAGATGGCGAGGTGGAGCCGGCTGTGGGCCGCAGGAGTCAGCAGGCACATTCCAGACCCTATAAAAAGATAAACGGCCTGGCTGCCAGGGGCTTAGTCTCCAGCCTCACGGAGGACGCTGAGCAGCAACCTGAACCCCAGGAATGTAACAGGGGCCTGGAGAGCCCGGTGATGCCTCAGGGGTGGTGGCTGCTCTGGAGCCCAGGAGGGGCTGAATGGGCAGCAGTCCCACCCCACCCACCCTCCCCACGTGGGCAGCAGGCAAGTCCCGCTTGAAGGATGCTAAGAAAAATCTTCCAGAATGTGGAAATAAGGCAAAGGGAGGGCACCATGTCCTCACGCCATGTTGGAACATTCTATAACAGCCTGGCCAAGGATTATATAACTGTTTGGGGCGGGGTTTCTCAACCTCAGCCCTAATTGACTTTTGGGGCAGATAGTTCCGTGCTGGGGGAGAGGCTGTCCTGTGCATTGCAGGGTGTTTGGCACTGTCTCTGCTTCTACCAACTAGATGCCAAAAGCATGCATCCCCTCCCCTTCTTCCGTGATTCCAGATATTGCCAAATATCCCTTGGTGGCCAGATCTCCCCCTCCTGCCCCCTCTATTGAAAGCCGCTGACCTGGGGACTGTGCCTTGGTCTAACTATCACTGTTGGGTCTTGCCTGGTAGAAAGACAGCCCAGTGGTTACTGTTTTATTGCCCTGCAGGGCATCCATCAGCTGGGTGTCCAACCTGGCCAACCTGTTCCATCATATAACTTCTGCTCCTCTGATTCTCTGTGAACCAGCTTTACCCTCCTGCTCATTCTCTTATGAGTCGAATGAATCCTTGACTTGTGCTGCTGCTATATTTTAACCTGTTACATTTCACTTTGTGTGTGTATGTGTGTGTGTGTGTGTGTGTGTGTGTGTGTGTGTGTGTGTGGTGTGCTGGGGATTGAAACCAGAGGCATTCTACCTCTGAGCTACACCCCCAGCCCTGTTTTATTTCTTATTTAGTTAAGTTACTGAGGCTGGCTTTGAACCTGCGATCCCCCTGTCTCAGCCTCCCAAGTACTGGCATGTGTCACTACGCCCGACAGTTTTCACCTTTTGGAAATCACCCTTTGATGCAGGATTGCTTTGGGGATGGAAGGATTGATTAGCAAAGGCAATCCATCTCCAGCCTATGCCCAATCGTCAGGGACTGATTGATGCTGTTGCTTGCTCACATGGGTCCCCTCAGGTTGGCCAAGGTTGGAATGGTGGGCCTCCCAAAGGCCTCCTTTAATTCATCAGGCTCCTCCACCCAGGAGCAGAACCTCCTCAGACCTTGGGGAGCAGGCAGGATGTCAGGGGCGGAGCTGGCTTTGGAGAGACCGGGGCTGGCTGGGAAGCAGGTTCTGGGTCTAGTCTGGGCTTCCAGTTGCATGTGGACATGTCACTGCTCTTCCCAGTGGCAGTTCAGTGTCTAGCCCATCCTTCTATGTCTCTGTGACCTCCTTCCCCAGCCTCCACTCTCCTGGGAGAATGCTGGAAGGGCTGCCTCAGCCACAGCCCCCAAGTCTTAGGCAGGCTTCTCTTTTGGACAAGTGGAGTCTGGCCTAGAGGCTGGGGCTGGTTGCTGATTGTCCACGCTGGCCCTGGGCAGCAGCAACTCCAAGATCAGGAGAAAGTGAGTCACAGTGAGGGGCTCTGCTCTCTTGTGCCACTCCCCAGGGAAGCAGAGAGGGTCCTCCTCCTCTCTCCTCTTCTGATGTCCAGAAAGCCACACCAAGAGGCCCATAAAGGGTGCAGACCTGCCCACATAGCCAGTGGAGCATATGCAGTAATTTAACCTCTTTGTGCCTCAGTTTACTTATATATCCAAATAAAAAAATAATAGTACCTGCCTCGTAGACATTAGATGTGATAAGTATTTGAACAGGCCTGATACAATACAAGCACTGAACAAATATTGATGTTGCTATTGTTCATAATGATGATGATGACGATTTGCTAGGGGGCAGGAGAGGTGACCAGGAAAGCCATTCAGACAAATTGGACAGTCCAAAGAAAGAAGATGAAGTTTAAAAGAAATTAGGGGACAGATGGAGGGTGGGCGAAGAGGAATTTTTTAATCTGAAATAATCCTTCAGCATAGCTGTTGGGGGTTATACCCTTTGACTCCAGCAACCCAGGGATCTCTGTGACCAGGGGCTTCCTGGCTGGGGTGCCCACTCTGAAGCACTGTGGTAACTGCAGGACAAAGTCCTCGTGTTGATAGGTAAGACACTACAACCCCGAAGATGTTGACTCATCCAGAAACTTCTCTCAAGTATACAATGTGATCCCCATTTTACAAATGAAGGCACCAAGGGAACTTGTCCACCTGGTGCATGAACGGGCATGGACTCAAAAGCATAACTTCTAACTCCCAAGCCATTTTCCCAACCACCATGCCATACTGCTTCTCCAACCCGGGTGATTTCAGAGCCCACATCCCCCTCTGGCATGATGTCACACCCTGGATAGGATGCCAGCGCCCTGATCCTTTTTTTTTTGCCGCCCTCTGTCCCACTGTGTATTCCTGGAATTCCTTGCCCTCCCTGAGCCTCAGTTTCCTCTTCTCTTTTTCCCACTGACACAGAGAAGGCTGCCACAGGGGTATTCCAGCTCCAGGAAACCCAGGTTCACTACCCTCATCAAATTATGGAGGAAAGGAGGAGAACTGGAGAGGGATCCAGAAGAGGGACAGACAGGTGTCAGGATTCCCTGCCCATAATCAAGGATGCCAATGCCCCGACGCTGCTTACACAGAGGCAACTTCAGGAAGACTTTCTTGCCTGCCCCCCCAACACCCCCACACTGCTCTGCCCCAGCTAGTCTGGCACATACCAAAGCGAGGAATCGTCTGTCATCAGACGCTAGACCTGCAGAGCCAGTTGCCCAGTGGGTAGACATAGACACCTGTACCCCGAAGTGTCTAAAGCTAAACTCACCATATTCTTCATCCCCATCTCATGTGCTGCCTTGCTGAGTGACATCACTTCTGCTCTGTCCCCCACTCTGAAACCCAAGTGTCCCCCTTGCCTTCTCTCTGCCTCCCCCATGCCGCTGTTGCCATCCTCGCATGCAGTCAGTCACCAAGGCCCACTGGGTCGCTCTCAATGCTGCTCTCTTATCCAGCTCCAGGGCCTGCCAGGATGACCCCAGTGCCCCCTTGTCCTGGTTCCCTGCTTCCCATCTCACCCTGATCCATGCTGGAGGTGGCGGTCTGAGAGCCTTTGCTCCATCCCGCCCTGATTTCTATTTCTTGCCTCTAGACTTTCATTCTCGTGGCTCCCTCCACTGAGAGCCTCTTCCTGCCCAGCTCTCTACAACACTCTCCCCTCCACACTCCCACCTCCTGCACAACAGGGGACCTGGTGCAAATGAAAACGAGGGACCTCTTGTTCCAAAAGTAGGAAATTGGTGCTGATAAAGGTACTAACATAAAGCTTTCTTTTCTTCACGTCTTTTTCTCAACCTACCATGGTGTTTTAAGTACCAAATGAATGTTGTATGAGGCAAATGCAGACCATCACAGACACCAGCTTCCAGCCCCTGCCATCTGACAGCGCAGCATCCTGTGCCCTGGTCAAAGGCGAAGTGGAGCCTGCCTGTCCATGTCGCACAGAACCCACGGGTATGGCAACCTGTACTCCGGGAGGCAGGAAGTACCTGGATGGGGGATGGGCCACCGAGGCCACTAAATGGACTATGGCATGATAAGCCCAGGGGTGGGGACATCATAGCCATGCCTTTCCCTGGAACATCAAAGGGCCCATTTTCCCAGCCCACCAGGTGCACCAGGGCACCAGGTGCTGAGGAATCAATCTAACAGCCTGTCCTTTGAGGCAGGAAGGTGGCAGGAGGCAGGACCATGTGTGAGCCAAGTCTCCAAGCTCCCAGTGCATGTGGCATTGCCCCAAAGGACTTTACTTACAAAATATAAATTCCATGGTGCGATTAAGTACAACTTCAATACTACAAGCACAGAGCATTAAACCCAAGGCATGGGGCCCTTTTGAGCTTGGGGTCCTGTACAGGTGGCACACCCATGAAGCTGGCCGTGTCCTCGTCCTTCTGGTCTCAGGTTAAACATCCCATCCTTTGGGAGGCCTCCGTGACCCCAAGACTAGCTTAGATTCTCTTCCAGCAGGCTGTCAGAGTGTCCCCAAACCTCACACAGTGCCCATTTCATTTTACCTACCTGTTTAATTGGTTCAGTTGTAATTACTTATTTAATTGATTTAATTAATTAAGCTCTGTGAAGACGGAAACTAAGTTTTTTTGGTTCACAATTCTATCTCCAGTATGTGCCAGGGACATAATAGGCCCTAAATACATATTTGCAAAAATGAATGAGAAAATTAATGCAGAATTGGTCCTTAGGTGTTCCTTCTTCAAAATTACAGGTTATTCTGGGTAACTGGAAAGTCCCCAGCCTTTCTCAGATACCTACAAAGTAGCCCGTAAGATAAGAGAGAGAGATAAATAGCTAACCTGCCTGCCTTCCTCCTGCTTTGCCCCCTGTCATTTCCCTCTTGCCGGGTGATGTGGAGATGAACATATAATTGACAAGAGGGAGTAAGGAGGCCTCAGACATCAGCTGGCTGTGTGACCTTGCATATTACCTGCTCTCTCTGGGCTTCACAGTCAAGGGGGTAGATTAGGGTCCTTTTCTGATCCTCAGTATCCCATGGAGCTCTGACTTACCAGGTGATATTTGCTGCTTTGGAAAGGTTTCTGGTCAGCTTTCCCTCTTCCACGGAACTCACCACCCTGTCTCTATGAGCTCTAGACTTAACTCAAGACAGCAAAGCCTGGCATGGTGGCACACACCTGTAATCCTAGTAGTTGGGAGGCTGAGACAGAAGGATCACAGGTTTGCAGCCAGCCTCAGCAACTTAGCAAGGCCCTCCGCAATTTAGTGAGACCCTGTTTCCAAATAAAAAATAAAATAGGGCTAGGGGTGTAGCCCAGAGGTGTAGAGAATGCCTCGAGTTAAATCCCCAGTACCACCACCACAACAACTACAGCAAAAACTCTGCAAGTCCTGCTTGAATACGGAAAGGAAACACACACAGGACCATTTGAATAATTCAAGGCATCCCTTTTTTTCAAGATGGAAGACAATAGAACCACTAAGGCACAATTTAATATTCTCTGAGGAGGGTAGAGTTTCTTGCAAAAGTAGTCAACTTGTTAAGGAGTGCACATGGAACCGAGACCCCAAAGTATGAAGTCCTGAAGAAGGCGTGGACCCATAGCCATCCCTAAATTCAGAGACATAGAGAACTAGGTCTGCCTTGCAAAAGGCCCAGGTTGCACAAAGCACCTTTCCTACCAGCATAGATTGTAAGGCCCTGCCCTCATTTAATCTCATTCTCCTACCACATTCAGGGGCTCAGCTTTTTCCACTCATAGAAAGTACACATTTAGAATCCCAGCTTCTCCCCAACTCAAGATAGATTCCCATGGAAACCAGCAAAAGGAGAGGCAGAGAGATAAACATCATTCTTTCAGGCTCTGGATGCACGAAAATGGGCCCCCTCTCTCCCTATCCCTGCAGTTTCAGTGCAGGGAAAAGCTCTGTTGCAATGGTGGCTCCATAGGACCCAGGGCCTCTCGCATGCTGGGCAAGCTCTCTATTGCTAAGCTACATCCCCAACCTCAGAGGGGACTGTTTCTAAGAGGACTTTCTCTAGAAGTCCTTGTGCTATCACCATCTCGTGACACAACTGGTACAGAAACAGGTTCTGAAGTCAGAGAGCCCCGAGCGGGAGGCCCTGCTAACAAGACTTGGATGGGGGTGACCCCGGGGCAAGGTACCTAAATGTCTCCAAGCCTCAGGTTTCTTGTCTTCTAAATGGGTCTAATAATGCCACTTACCCTATAGTGGTAGTTATAGAGATTAAATAATAGAATAATGTAAGTTATTTAGCACAGAGCCTGGCAGCTAACAGACAACAAATGTTAACCATTTTTATTATTAACTAGCCATTGGGCTAGAGAGTCCCGTAACCTCTCCAGGCCTCAGTTCTCTCATGCATAGAGCAGTGGGAGGCGGGACAAGGTAGGACGCCAATTCTGGAAAGTCCCTTCCAGCTCTGGCCTTGGTGAAGGGGAGAGAAGGAAATGGTATTATGAACTCTAAAGCATGCTCTTTCTTCAAATTCCCAGGTCAACCGCTCCCATTTAGGCAAGCTCAATGGAAGCAAATTCCTTCTGGATCATCTCTAGGGAAGGGAAATGCCGTTCAACCTCCACGCCTCGCTGTCTGTGGCTCATACTGGCTGGCCTTACTAAGGCTCAGTTTCCACATCTGTCATATGGGACGACTCTTAATGAGTTTGCTCTTGTTGGGTACTTAGCACACTGCCTGAGCACAGCGAGCACTTGCTCTGTGCTGGCTAATGACATCACAGGAGCTGGAGTGAGCCGGCCTGCCCTGCAAAGTTGCTGAGCCACTCAGCAGCCCTGCAGGTGGTTGGGAAGGCAGAGCCTGCCTCCTCGGGAGTTGACCGCCAGTGTCATCCACCAGAACAGAGTCCTCCAAGCAGCGTCCCCAGCCTGGGGCTGTGGGCCCACAGGAAGAGGGTGGGGGACTATCTTACCAGGCCGAGGTTCAGAGTGTTGTTGTCATCTTCAGGCATGGGCAGGTACACGGCCAGGGCCACGCAGTTGGCAAAAATGGTGAGCAAGATGATGGTCTCGAAGGGTCTGGTGCCAGGTTAAGGAGAGCATTCAAGGGAGGTATGGGATTGGCGGGGTTGAGGGGAGGGGAGCGCCGAGGGTCAGCCTGGATTGTGACTATAATGCCAGGGATTGGCAGGTGTCTGGGGGCTCTGCCCAGAGGCTCTTTCCCTACTCTCCTGCAGGGCCCCTTCTGGGGACCTGGTCCCCTCTTGTCAGGAACAGGTAGCTTCCGCTTAGACTCTTTGGGACTGCAAAGGCTAGTACCTGGCTGAGGGCTACTAAGCTTTACCAGGGGATTTTCTTTCTTCTCCTTCTTGTCCTCCTCCTCCTCCTCTTCCTCCTCCTCCTCCTTCTCTTCCTCCTCCTTCTCCTCCTCCTCCTCCTCCTCCTCCTCCTCCTCCTCCTCCTCTTCTTCCTTCTACCTTCAAGTCACACCCCTAGCCCTGCTTTATTTTTCATTTTGAAACAGGGTCTCACTAAGTTGTAGAGCGCCTTGCTAAGTTGCTGAGGCTGGCCTTGAACCTGTGATTTTCCTGTCTCAGCCTCTCAAGTACTGCGATTACAGGTATGTACCACTATGCCTGGCTCGCAATCTTCTTGCTGCTCCACTCCCAGTGCCTGCCCCCTCTCCCCCTCCCAATGAACTGTGACTTCTGAGATTCTGGCCTGACACAACCTGTGGGGGCTCACCCAGAGAAATGGCAAGGGAGGTTGGTGCAGATGCAAGCTCAGGCAAAGTACCCACAGAGCAGGACCAGGAAGGAGGGCAGACAGAGAGATGCAAGCTGAATTTTCACAGCTGAGCACACACCGGTGAGCACATGCCTGCACCCACTCACACATCCCCCCTCCCAGACACCCTGCCCCTCCTCAGCCATTTCCAGAGGGCAGCCTGGGCCCATGCCTTTCTTGACTTGCTCCCCGCTAGGAAGCACGTGTGTAGAAGGAGTTAGGGGAAGAAAGAGAGGGGCAGTGTGAGTCACTGGTGTGTGGTTTGGGGAGGGGCTGGGGAGGTATACATACCATGTAGATGGGCTTGGTTGAAAAATCCCATTCCCTTCCCAGCAACCACCAGTGTTTGAGAAGAAAGGCAGACACAGGGCAGGGCCTGTGAGAGGAGAAGGCTCAGAGGACACATGATGGAGAAGAGGGAAGCTGCCCAGTGAATCTGTTCTGACAGCACACGGGCAGGCAGGAAGAGGCTGGGGGTGGATGTGGCCTGGCTGAGCGCAGCTGTGGGGTGCAGGCTGACCCCGACTCCCTGCTGTCTCTGCTTGGCCCCACATCTCTCTTGCCCTTCCAGTTGTCCCTCCTCCTTTCTTCCAAGGAACAGCTGGTAGGCACCCACTCTTCCAGAGACCTTCAGAATATTTCAAATATTCCTGACCCTCTCCCTCAGAACCCACTTGACACAGGCCTCCTCTCCTCTCCATAGCTCCTTCCTCCTTTCCCCAAATAGCCCGGATATTTTCATCATTCTTCCTCCAAGAGTTCATGAGAACATAGAAAGGGATTTTTAAGTCCCCGTCCCCAGGGTGGTATGTCTGAGCTAAAACAGCCAGGTTTGCTGGGCCCGTGATGGGGCTTGGAGACTCTAAAGGCAGGTCTCCCTTCAAACCCATTTCTCCACAAGCTTTTGGCCCCCACCAAAACGCTTCCTCAATGTCACCATCTTCACTGTCACCCCCTCTCATGAAGGGGGACGATTTCCTTAAAGAGGCCACAGCTTCCCCCTCTCCGTCTTATTCCAAAGTGAGACCATTGCTTCAAAACTCTGAGTAGTGCCCGTGATGTGGATGTGGGCACAGCTGGGGGCAGTCCCCATGAAATAGGCCCCTTCCACGGATGGTCAATAGCCTCTGGCTGTCCCCCAGGACCTGGGTGTCCCATGCAGACCCAGGAATCCCCCCAAGTCCTGCCCTCCTCTCTAGAGTGGGGGAGTCTTCCTTTCCAAAGCATCTCATGCCATTCTGTGGCAGTCCACCCCATGCCAAGCCCCAGTGGCCCTGACCCTCCAAGTCTGTGCTCTGTGACCATTCCCAATTCCCTCCCCAACATCACACACACTCCCCCCGCTGCCGGGCCCTGAAGGATACTTCCATTCCACGATGCTGATGCAGGCCTTCCTCAGGGGGTTCTGGAGGGTCAGGCAGAACAAGGCCCGGGGCGGCCTTGGCAGGACCTCAGGAATGGGCTTCTTGGGTGGCTTCTTCCTCGGGCCCTCGTCCTGGGGTGAGGACAGCTCCATGGCTTCCCTGGCAACCTTGCTTTCCCCTGCTCCCCACCCCACTGCCCTCTCTTCCCTGCGTCCCCAATGCCCCTGTCTTGGGGACTGGGCCTGGCTGAGCCTGCCCTGCTGAGCCAGCCAGGCAGGGGCGGGAGTGGGGGTGGAGGATTACTCTCCCTGCTCCCAGCAAGTAAAATTAGCCTCCACTCTGTTCCCTGCTGCCCAGCCCGAGCTCCTGAGGCCAGGCAGCTGTCATTCCTTCCAGACCAGTCAGTGACATCCCAATCTGTCCCCCAGGAGAGTAGAATGGTGGGGGGAGGAACTTACACACAGGCCAGAGATGGGGGAGGCTCAGTGGGAGGCAGCAAGGAAGGTTTCAAGGCTGGAGCTATAGGGTTCAGGAAGGGGTTGCCTATGGTATGGAGCCTCAAATTTCAGACTGGCCTCTCATGCCAAGATTAGGTTTCCCCCACCCTGGCCTCATAGACATTGTCTGGAGAAAGTGCTGGGCGGCCTAGCTCAGCACAGCTCCGCAGCACCCCTCCCCCATGCGGGCATCAGCAGGGATGGGGCCAAATTCCCTCCATCCTCACCCACCACCCACTATGCCTGCCTCCTGTCAAACGTTGAACCCTCCTCACGGGGCGGAAGGCTCCCAGGACAGCCTGGAATTCGCATACCTCTGGTATGGCACCTGCCACACTGTAGTGACTCTCTGCTTTGTATCCCCCCCCCACACACACACACACAACTGTGCAAGGGTAGCTTGCTTTCTCTCTGGGACTCCAGCCCTCCCTGCACGAAGTCCCTTGACATACACTAAGCTCTCTGTGATAGTTGAATGCATGAGCTAACAGCACCCCTCAGGTCACAGCAGCAAGTTCTCTGAGCTGGGGGAGGGGCATGAGAAAGGGACGTGCAGCCCAGTTGAGGCTAGACAATGATCTAGGAATGGTGAAACTCAACCATCTTTTTATTTAGTCTTTGGTGCAAATACAATGCCAATGGACCCAAAGGCTTTTTATATCTTAGGCAAAAAAAAAAAATGCAGTCCTCACTCAACCTGGGAAAAACAGAGAAAGCCACACTGAAGTTTAGGGGAGGCGGATGGTGGCCCTCCGTCCAGGAAGCCAGAGAGCGCCACCAGTGCCCACATACACCCCGTCCTTCCAAGTCTGTCAGTTCCTTGGGGCTGGCCTCCTATCTCTTCCTCTGTACTCCTTTCTCAAGTCACAAAGGAGATCTCCAAGAGGTCGCTAGTGTCTGAGGCCATCTCGTGGAGGGCCGGAGAATGGCGCGGTGGCTTCCAGGGTATGCGGAGAGACTGGGCTGCGCCGGGTCCATGGTAGACAGACTGGCCTCCAACTCTCGCCAGCGCGGCGCTGAGGCAGGATCCTAATTCGGGGATGGCAGTCCTG
The DNA here is from genome assembly GCA_004027185.1 of Glis glis. NCBI lineage: Eukaryota > Metazoa > Chordata > Mammalia > Rodentia > Gliridae > Glis > Glis glis. Next base: position 45,815 of record PVJS01000660.1, on the reverse strand, counting down.
GGTTGTTCCCCGGCAAACTGGAGGGGGCCGGCGTGCCCCCGGAGCCGTCCCAGGCCTGGCCCTCACCGCTCCGGGTCTCCTCGGGTCTCCTCGGGTCCCTTCGTACCCCCGCCCCGCCCCTCCACTGCAAGCCGGTGGGGGGGGGGGCGCCGCGGACTCCGAGAGTCAGGGTCCTGCTCCGCAGCGCGGGTGACCCCGCAGCCCCTGCGCTGCTCGCAAGCCCCGGGCGGCCGCAGCCCGATCAATGGCCAGATTCCTTCGACTCGAAGAAAGGGGAGGAGGAGAAGCAGGACTCGGAGGACTCGGGCACCAGCGCGGCGGGCGCCGGGGCCTCGCTGTCGCCGGGGCAGTCGGGCTGGGGAACACTGGGAGGCGCGGCGGCGGGGGTCGCGCCGTCCGGGGCGGCGCTCAGCAGCTCCTGCAAGTACTTGATGTAGCGGATGGCGGCGCGCAGCGTCTCCACCTTGCTGAGCCGCTTCTCGGCCAAGGAGCCCGGGAGGTGGCCGCGGAGGCGCGCGTAGCCCTCGTTGACGCACTTGACGCGCTGCCTCTCGCGCTCGTTGCGCTTCTGGATGAAGGCTGGCTCGAAGGGGTAGTCGTAGACCCCGAAGGCTCCGGGGAAGGACACGTATGGGAACACCCCGGCGTAGGCGTCGTAGTAGGGTGGCTCCGCGTGGCCGGGGTACAGGAGGAAGGGCACGTTGCCCAGGGGCTCGGCAGGGGGCAGCGGCGCCTGCCTGGGAGGGGGCACGGCGCCCAGCTGCATGCAGCTCGGGGCCCCCATGGGCCTCCGGTCCACCAGGGCCCGGCAGAAGTTACTGTTCATGGTGCCACGTGGAGCCGGACCCAGAATGAGACCCTCACCGAATGGCCTCTTCTTGGGGTCAGCACGGCCCTGACCATGGGGACAAGTCACATCACCAGCAGCAGCTTTGGCGCACCAGGACTTGCTAGGGCCTCTTTTTGCCTTTTGGGGTGTCTTCCTGGGACTCCCTAGTGTCAGCCATTTCTGTGGACAAGTGCGGCCCCACACAAAGTCTCAGCATGTACCCTCTCCTATCCAGATTGTCATGGTGCAGCGGATTTTCTAGCGCCCTCCTCGTCCAAGGCACTCAAGGACAGGGCAACAGAGTTGCGCGTGCGCCCTGCCTCCTCCTCCTGCAACCCAGCATGGGCACCTCCCACTAGCGCTAGCCTCCTGCCTCCATGCCAGGAGTCCCCCAGTGCCTGGTTCTTGTTGCTCACGGCCTTAGAGATCCCCAGGATGTGTGGGGGCCCCAAACTGATAGCTGCTGCAGGAGTGTGCCAGCTCAGCAGAGAGGGTTCCAGGGAGCATTTCTAAAAAAGAGGAGATCGAAAATATCAGTTAGGAGAGACCTGTATTAAGGGCTTCTTTGCATCCCTCAGAAGGGATCTTAGCATCAAGAGGGGAGGCAGTGTGGCTTCTGGAGAGATGCAGATCGGGGTTCAGATTTTGTGTCACTGCTTTATAGTTGGGTGGCCTCCGATGGTTTTCATATTTGGAGACATTGAAAACACCCTTCACAGATTAGTAAGATAAGAGAATCAAATTAGAACACATATCCCCAGACACCTCTTACAGGGTCTGGCTGATAAAAAAAAAAAAACACCCAACAATCGCTTCTCAGCCTTTTTGCTCAGATAAAATATAAAAATATCCAATGATGTCATTTCTATTGAGAAAGGTGATCTGGTGTGGTCACGGATACCTTCCAGGGCCTTAGATCTAAAAGCTGCTCAGAAACTCCTACTGAATCAGCAGCAGGAATCCAGCAGCAATCGCAAGCCAAGCAAGGGATCTCACTCCATGTTGAAGGAAATGCACCTTTGATTACAAGAAACTCAGGTGTTGTTGGGCACTTTTGAAGCCCTCTGCCAGGCAAAGAAAATTGCCAACAGCCTTCCTGCTCCGGTCCACACAGTGCAGGATATACCTTCTTGCTCCATCCTGGGTTTCTCCTTCATGGCACTTAACAGAGTTGTCTATTTTTCATCTCTACATGCCCAGAGCCCAGCCCAGCCCAGCCCAGCCCTTGGCATGTAATAAATGCCCCACAAATCCTTGTTGAATAACTGAGAGGGAGGATTAGGCAGAATGCTGGGCTTGTCAGGGTGGGACTTAATTACATGTAGCCTCCCCCAAGTTTTAGGAAGCTGTTATTTTAGAAATAATTGGTCTGTGTTGAGTTTAAGTGCCACCAAGTCCTATCTCTTGTGGTTATCAGAGCCAAGTATGTGTCGTTTCTTCCAGGAAGCCTCTTTGATCCACAGGAGATCCATCCTAGCACTGATCACACTGCTATTCTCTTCGTGGGAGATGCTCAGGGTATACTGAATGAGCGAGACGCTGCTGCATCCCACAGGAGAGTGGTGGGCATCAGGAGCTTTGGGCAGGGGGCAAGGCTTCTCCATGAGATGGAAAGGGACCAGCCCTGTCCCCGACGGGGAGGTCAGGGACAGATTCCTGCGTGTCTCCTGTGCCCTCTCACCTTGTTCTTCTTGTAGCCCCCGAGTCTGTTCCCAGCTAGCTTTTTCTTTCTTTCTTTTTTTTTTTTTTTGTGGTACTGGAGATTGAACCCAGGGGCATTCTACCTCCGGGCTACACCCTCAGCCCTATTTTTTAGTCTTTATTTTGAAACAGGATCTCACTAAGTTGCGGAGGGCCTCACTAAGTAGCTGAGAATGGCTGCAAACCTGGATCCTCCGGTCTCAGCCTCCCAAGTACTGGGATTACAAGCATGTGCCACCACACCTGGTTCCAGCTAGCTTTTTCTTACATGCTGAACAAGAACCAAAAACATCAACAAGGATTCAAAGCACCATGGAGACTTGCACTTGCTCCTAAGTGGAAGCAAATGTATGAGATATCGGGACGAATTCATATATGCCTCCCCTTCTCAATAGCCTTCAAGGGCTCCCTATTGTTTTTAGGAGAAAGTTCTGGAAAATCTCTCCCAAACAGACCCTCAGCTCCATCAGCACAGTTTCTTCCTTTGCTGGTTCCTGGCTTACACCTTGGCTGAGGCTGACTCTGGGCTTGGGCCCTCAGTGCACTTCTCTGCTTTGTGCAATCCTACTGTTCATAGGGGAGCGCTCAGGCCCTCTCCTGCCCGCCCTGCCTGCTTTCCTACTCCTGACTTGGGCGTTCCAGGTTGCACATGCTGAGACCTCATGAATGTGGGCAGAGGGCAGGGGCTGGGATTTTTCTTTTGTAGGTTACCCCCCCTTAGCCTCTCAGTGCTAGGCACATAAAGAGTGCTCAAAATATTTGTGAGCAGTGCTCATTTTCTGTAACAACTTGGATTTCAGATTGTATTCACCCACATGATCCCTATCTCTTTGTAGTTGACAATTATCTAAATTTGGTCTGAGAGAGGTCAGAAGTTTATTTACCTCAATAACAGTGTTAAAAATACAATTTACCAGGGCATGGTGGTGTATGCTTGTAGTCCCAGTACTTAGGAGGCTGAGATAGGAGGATTGCAGGTTTGAGACCAGCCTCAGCAACTTAGTGAGACTCTCAGCAACCTAGTGAGACCCTGTTTCCAAAGAAAAAATAAAAAGGGCTAGGGGTATAGCTTGGAGGTAGAATGCCCCTGGGTTCAATCCCCAGTGCCATAAATAAATACAACTTAATTTCACTCATTTTGATTCAATATTCACAAATTACTTTTACATAAATTATATAACTTATTTACTTTTTTCATAAAATATTCAGAAAAGTGACTCAAACAAGAAGCCCCCCAGCAGGTCTGTGTATTTCTTAGCTATTTCTGTCTTTGCTCTTAGAAAAGAACTGATAACCTGCCAGGGAACACAGACGAGGAACACCTGTAAGTTGCGAAGCTCAGTGACACAGTGTAGTCTGTATCTATTATTAAGCAGCATGATGATCATTCAATAAAGATTTACTGAGGACCTTCTACATAGAGGGATGGCTTCAGTTACTGGGACAGAACAGTAAATATTGTAGTGAAATAATGACAATTATACCTATTATTTATGACGTGCAAGACACCATGCTAAGTGCTGTGTGTGAATTGTCTCATTGAATTCTCACACCATTCTTATAAAGTAGTTGTTAGTATTACCCAATTTTGCAGGTGAGAAAATTGAGGGGCATAAAGGTTAAGTCCCTTCCCTAAGGTCTCGTGGTTAATAATCATGAATTAATAAATGCAGATGGACTATACCAGCTTTCCTTCTTCCCTGTTTCTCCTATGTCTTCTTCTTTGTACCTGATCAAAGGATCAGAAAGGTTGGCAGTGACTTAACAAAAGGTTATTAGATTCTGATTCCTGTTGAAGGGGTGTCCCTTCGAAGATTAAACTGTAGTGCTGCTTCTTGGTTTCTGCCCTGGTAAGAGGTGCTGCAAGTCATCTGGGTCATCTTTGGGAAGGTTACACTCCGGAAGATGTTCTTAGGAGGTACCCGTGGAGTACTGTTCCTGGGAAGACAACCGAGTCAAGCACCAGGAGCTTACCCCTGGGATCCTGTTGAGGAGCCCACTTGCTAGAGTTTAGAAAACAGGGGCAGAGGCCAGGGCAGGATCTATCAGCTGCGGAGAACCTACCCTTGGGCTCTGGTCCCTACACTGGGAACCAGCTGTCAACAGCACCACTATGTGGTAGTGAGAAGAAATACAAGTGGCAGAAGGATAAAATTCCAGATCCTGACCCCACCCATGGGCATGGAAGTTGTAACTCCCCATTACAACTCTCCTTAGGAACCATGAGTCCCCAGGTAACTTGGAAAATTCAGGGTAAGAGAGGACCCTCAAGGAAGAGCTGCTGGGTTTTATGTCAACATCTATTAATTTTCTCTGTGAGTTTATGAAACAATTCATATCACTTAAACTTCCATCATAAATACACAGATAAAATAGGCACAATTAAATAAACTTTGTTATTTTGTGTGTGGGTTGGCACAGGGTATTGAACCCAGAGTCATTATACCTCTGAGCTACAACCCAGCCCTTTTTACTTTGAAACAGGGTCTGGCTAAGTTTCTGAGGCTGTCCTTGAACCTCTGATCTTCCTGTCTCAGCCTCCTAAGTAGTGGGTTTACCGGCGTGCACCACCACACCCAGCTCTTATTATTTATTTTGAGTAAAAAAAATGTGCATTGTATCAGTAGGAGGCAACTTACTAGGTGAAAGTGTGGTTCTGAGATGGTGTACAATGGTTTTTCCTCAACAGGTCAGCACCGATGGCAACTGCTAAAAGAATACAGCCGAGTTAACCCATGGAGTACCACACGTAGCCACAGACTCTTGTCTGCAGGCAGTGCTGTCTACCTTTCAAGGGGCCTCAGTTCTCTCTGGAACTGGGGCACTTCACCCACTTTGCTCCACTCTAGTCTGCTTTGCCCTGGGCGCAGCAGATCAGATGTGCTTGGCAAAAGGCACCTGATGTCCTTCCACAAAGCAAGCTACACCGGGCTTTCCCTTTTATGTTCATGATATGTGCACAGCTGTTCCCTGAGCATCTAGTTTGTGGAGGGTCAGCTATCATCAGATACCATGCAAAGAACTTTATAATCTTTGTTTCCACTTGTGACAGAGAGGGTAAGTTGCCAGTGGGGGTCTCCTGGGCCTCCCTCCCATTGCCTCCCTGTTCTAATTATGCAGCATGTAGTGTCTGCCCCACCAACATTAGCCCCTTCCTGTAATGCTGCCAGAGGCTGTAACCATGCATGCCCCCAGGGATGGATGGCACATTATTATAACTTGCTGTACGTGGTTATTATAACTCGCCTGCTGATCCCTGTCCCAGCCCTCTCCCAGTGTTCACAGGTCCCTGTCCTCTCTTTCCCCATCCTTGTATTCTTGGTTGCCAACAGAGAAGTCTGAGAGTCTTCTCCCTAAAGCTCTTCCTGATGCCTCTCCTCAACCCAGGTGGCACACTGGGTTTGAACACCTGTTCTATACTTTATCGTTGAGACACACAGTCGAAGCTCAGCAAATGTTTTTTGATAGACACTGGTGGGAATCCTTAGGAAGGGCTGAACTACTCATTCAGCAAAGACAGATGTGAACTTTGAGCAGGCTGGACCACTTAAAGTACAGACAACACAATTCTAACTTCCTAGCTTTTTTCACTGGGGTTGGAGCCAGAATTAGGGGTTTGAGATTAAAAAAATTGGCTGGATATGTCCCTTCTAACAGGGGACCAGTGGCTCTGGAAGAGGCTTCGAGAAAAGTGTGTTCGTCATAGTTCCTCTGCTTCTTCTGTCACTCTGAGAGGTCCCCGACAGGCGCTCAGTCCACAGTGCTTTTCCGCAGCACCGAGAGTGCTTCCAGAGTCTCCCCTCCACTCCTACCCAAACCCGGGAGGGTTCAAAATGACAGAACTCAGTGGCTTTGCAGCATCATCTAACCCACGCCTTGCCTAAAGGCAAGGTGGTCACCAAACCTTTCCCCAGAGGGCTCTGTGGTCAAATCATTTGAGAAACAGCCTGTGTTCCCTCCTTGGAGATCCCCATGGCACATTAGCCTCCCAGAGGCCCTGGAATCCCTGCAGTAAAGAACCCTGTTTGTGTTTAAACCCAGAAATTCCAAGTGAACTACAGAATACTTAAAAAAATCCTTCAGCCTACTAATATCAATTAGAACACACTGCAGGAAATTCTGCCTTAAAATTTTCCATCTTATTTTAAAAAATAAGAACTATCACAATCTCCCTTGGGGAATCTATCTTATAACTTGAAAGTGTTTTCTTTTCCTTTCCCTCCCCCTTTTTTTCTGGTATTGGGGATTGAACCCAGGGGCATTCTAACCTCCAAGCTACACCCCCAGCTCTATTTTATTTTTTTATTTTGAAACAGGTTCTTGCTAGGTTGTTGAGAGTCTCGCTAAGTTGCTGAGGCTGGTCTCAAACCTGTGATCCTCCTGTCACAGCCTCCCAAGTACTGGGATTACAGGTGTGTGCCACCATGCCTGGTACCTGTAAATATTTCTGGAAAGATAACCTCACCATTTCCACTGCATATATATCAATACCACCAAACAGATATTCAACACAAGCAGGCATTTCGGAATCTCGATGATACTACATGGGGTATAGCTTGTACACCCAGGGGATCATGCTAAGGAGGAGGTCAGCCAGGCCCTGGACCACCAGCACACATGTACCTTTGGCTAGAGACAGATTCTTTAACCTCTGTGGGACGCAGGGCATGCACAGGCTATGTTCAGCCCCCCTTGGCCCTCGATTCAAGGGCCTCAGCCCCACAGCGTGCTCAGCCCCTCACACTGCCCTCTTCACCATCCCTCCTGCCTCAGGTTTTGGAAGCCTCTGATTGCTATCAAGCCACCTGTCTGCAGCCACTGTCACCAAGAGGAAAGCGTAGCAGAGTTTTGGCGAAGGCTGACTGAACCAAGTCCTCGAATGTGGTGTTGCTTTGCTGAGCCTCTCCAGGAAGGAAGAGGAATGGGTGGAGAGAGGAAGGCTGGTGTGGATGAGATGCCTGCAGCGTTGCTTGGTCTCTGCTTCCTCATGTGGACCCCACACCTGAGAGGAGCTGGGTGTCATCGTTTCCATTCACAGAAGAGGAAACTGAGGCTCAGAGAGGCTGAGAGAGCTGTTCCAGGTGACACAGCTAGACTGCAATTCACCGGGGTCTGGTTGGGTTGGTACACAAGGATCTTCTTGGCTGGACAGGGGTCCCCAACGTTTTACAGAAGTCATGATTATTACAGGATCTCCTGGGGGACAGAGTTGGGTGACAGCTTGGTCCTCATACCCTGACTGTAACCTGGCATTTGCAATGCTGGGGAGTCACAGGAAGATGTTCCAAGAGGTGGTGACCCCTGCTCCCCAGGAAGGACATCAGGCCTCCACCTCCTGGTCCCCCAGCATGCTGGGTGGGAACCTCAGAGCACCTCACTGCTCAGGAGTCCTGAAAGCGGAAGCTGAGTGAGGAAACGGGGCGTCAGGTAGAACTGGCCCCAGTGAACCCTGGCTCTGCCTGAGCTCAGCTACTGATTTCTATCAAGTCTCAGTTTCTCATCTGCAAAATGGGAGCAATGAGGTTACTGTAAAGACAAAGGTATCGTATGTGAGCCATGCAGCACCTGGTAGGAGCTGAACTCATGTAGCTCCTGTCAATCAAGCAGGGGAGCCCTGGGGGAGGTGCCAGATGGCATGAAGAGCCCAAGGTGGTAAACGCCCCATCCCCAGTAACACTGCAGCTGGCTAGGACCTGGACGCCACATCTAGAAGCTCTGCATGGCCACATCTGTCCTGACCAAAGTCTAAAAGGAAAATCATATATTATAATGTATATTATATGTTATATATGTTAAAAGCCTGATTCCCCCTCTATTGTTTGAATGAGTATAGTAACTGAATTTGAATGATTCCACTAAGTGGAATATATTTGGCCATGTGTCCTACTGCCTGTTAATCTGCCCAGCAAACATCTCCTGACCTCCTTCAGGACCTCTGCTGGGGCTCGGGGCTCAGCTGAGGACAAACTTGACTGCTGCCCCCTCCTTAGAGGAGGAAGGGACCACATGTTAGCAACTGTGCTCAACACACACCCAGCACTCAGCTGTGTGCCAGACGCTATTGCAAGTGTGCTATAGAACTCGTGCTACAACCCTATGATATCAGAACTGATATTATCCCCAGATCACAGAGGAGGAGACCAAGGCACAGAGTGGTCAGGCAACTTGCACAAGGTCACACAGTGGGTACAGGACAGAGTTGGGATTCACATCCAGACAGTTGGTATCCCTTGTAAGTACCACTGACTACATGGCAGAGAGAGACTGATCTCACCAGAGAGGTGAAAGCAAAAGGAATCAGAAGAGAAGGTAAAGCCACCCAGCACCCAGTATGAAGGAAAGTGTGCTGTGCCCCGCCTCGGCTTTTCTCCTGCCTTCCTAGAGCTGGGGAGTGTGACAGTGCTGTGTCCGGTTTACCCATGAGCTGGTTTGATGGCCGAAAGAGTGAGTTGGCTAAATCACTTTGTGAATTGTAAAGTTCTCTTTCAACAGAGGATATCTTTTCAAGCCTACAATGAGCTTTGGGGAAACTTTATTTTTGCATTTTTCACCAGGGGACCTGCTACATTGACCTTCAGAAACAGAGACCTGTTGGCTCAGGAGTCACTGGGAACTTGGAATCGAGAGCATGCCTGGACCAGAGAACAAGAGCTAATGCTTTTATATAAGACATCTTCCATACCAGTCACTATTCCAAACGATACACATGTATGTGCATGCACAAACATATAATCATAAATTCTCACTACGGGTAGGCACTATTTGAGATAAGAAAACTGAGACACAGAGAGGTAAAGTAATTCTCCCAAGGTCACACAGCTGCTAAAATGTTGAGCGTGGGATTCAGGAGAACCTGGTATACACTTTGGGACTAGCTCATCCGCATCCTGTTCAGGGACGAGTCTTCCTGAATCCAGAAGAATGAGTAAGACTGAGAGGTAGGAGAGACAGCATGTTCCATACATCACTCCTACTGCCCCGCCCGCCCTGCCTCCTGCTGCCAACTGTGCCCAAGAGCCGGAGGAAGAGGCTATGGCTTGGGAGCTGGGACATTTGGACTTTTGTCCCCAACCCACCAGTAAGTGTGCTAATGTGACCCAGTGGACAACTGTGTGTGTGTGTATATGTGTGTCTGTGTGTGTGTGTATTACTAGGGACTGAACCCAGGGGCATTCTATCTCTGAGCTACACCCCTAGCTCTTATTTATTTGTTATTTATTTATTTATTTATTTATTTATTTATTTATTTATTTATGGTGCTGGGAATTGGACCCAGAGGCATTCTACCTCTGAGCTACATCCCCAGACTGATTTTATTTCTTATTTGGAAACAGGGTTTCACTAGGTTGCTAAGAGCCTAAATTACTGAGGCTATCCTCGAACCTGCCATCCTCCTGTCTCAGCCTCCCAAGTACTAGGATTACAAGCATGTGCCACCATGCCTGGCTCTATTTTTTGTTTTTGAAACAGGGTTTCTCTGGGTTGCTAAGAATCTCGCTATGTTGCTGAGAATGGCCTCGAACCTGCAATCCTCTTGTCTCAGCCTCCCAAGTGCTGGGATTACAGGTATGTGCCACCATGCCTGGCAGTGGACAACTCTTACCATAAGATAACATTGCCCCTTGCCTTGCTTTCAGAGGGAAGAAATACCTTCAAAGGAGTCCAACAGCCGCAGTGTCCCCACTGATGTTGGGTGGCAGGGGACCCTGGAGGGCAGAAGGGACAGGGCAGGAGTTGGAGCCCAGGGTTGAAGCTGACCTCCCAGCCGGGCTAACGCCTCCTGCTGGCCCCAGGCCAGTTACTCTGATTCCTCTTCTGATCTCTGCCTGCCAGGTGCTCAGAGTGCCTTTGAATTCACCATTGCTCATTTCAGAGAAGACGAAGAGGAAGGAAAATCACCCTGGGGAACCCCTGGAGGCATGGTCAGGATAAGCCAGGCAGTTCTGTAGAAGAAATCGGCTTCGGCTCCAGACATTCAAGCTGTGCCTGAGCCTCCCCGATGTGCCACGGTCAGCCCGGGAGCTGCAGTCACAGCCAGGGGGCCTGGGGACAGACACCAGGGGTGCTGCCCGCTGCCCTCTGCCCCCATCACCATGGTTGTCTCCTCCCTGGGCCTCCTGCCCCAGGCCCAGTGCTGACCTCGACACTTGTCACTGTCAACTCAGGGATCACAACAAAGGGAATCCTCACTCCTTCCCCACACAAGGAGCCTCGTCTGTGGGTGATGAGTATTACATGGGGAAAACCCTTTAGAGGCCACAGACTAAAACATCGAGGTTCCCCAGGGAAGATGGGCCTGCTGGCCCCTCCTGGTCAGGGAGTGGGAGAATTCACAGGAAAGTAACTCCCTGCTGGGGGCCCAAGGGACAGTGGCACCTGTAATGTGGGAAGTGGAGTTCATGGACTTGCGCTGTTGAATGTTCGCGATGTTCCCACACTGGCCCTCATCTGTGTCTTAGGTGTGTCCCTATGATACCTTCAGCACCCTCCGCAGGAGGAAGCCCAGGCTAGGAGACCCTGCACCCTGGCCCTGTCTTCTCCACCGCCCGCCCCACCCGGGTCCCTCTCACGGTGGCCCAGTCCTCGCAGCTCCCTCCGCATTGGGCCATGATCGGCCTTCTCCGATCTCCCTCATGCGTTCTCTGCATCTCAGTGTACCCCGACTTATGAAGGGTGACCCTGAGCCAGCCCGGTGTGACTTAGAATCCTGGCTTTGGCCTTTCCCAGTGTTAGGAGCTCTTCTGCAGGATGGGGCCCACACTAGCACTAGGACTCAGGATGAGGATGTCGGTCTCTGCACGCTGTCTGGCTGCTCAGGGCTCAGGAACCTCAGGTGTGCTGTGGATGTTAGCAGGTCTCTGGTCTCGCCCCATGCAAACTCTCTAGGCGCACATAACCAGATCTACCTTCCTAAAATACTATTTTGGTCACGGTGCTTCCGATAGACAATTTATACCTCCCTGCAGTCCACATGCTCTTGCTTGGCACATAAGGTTCTCAGCAGGCTGCTGTCCCCAGACTTCTCCCTCAGCACATCCCCAAATCAGCCCTCAGCTCTACAGATGCATCTCCCCCTCTCCTCTCTGCAGCAGCCTCTGCCTTCTCCCCTGAGCCTGGGGCATCAGCCACTCACCTTGCCCCCCACCGATTCCTCCTCCTCTGGAACCTGCTTAGGTCCCTCCTTCTCCACAGAGCCCCCTTGTCCTCTCCTGTGTCTGTTCTTTCTCTTTCTCCCCCGCATCCTAAAGCCTCTACATGTTGGTCCTTCACTGGCCACGGTGGGTTTGGGACCCTCCTGAGGTGTCCCCTTGCCTTGCTGCACTCTTGCATCTTGTTCGCTGCAAGAGAAGGAGCTTCTGGAAGGCAGGATGGTGCCGTATGCACCTCTGCATGCTGCCGGGCCTGACACGAAGGAGGAGCCCGGGAATTAGCCTAAGGTGGAGGGTGGTTCAACAGCCAGGCGTGTGGCCCCATGTGAGTGTCACCAAGCCACATGGGGTCATGGCCGAGTGGGCTCTCACTAGCCACATCTGTTCTGCCTAATGTTTGTGGTACCCCAGCCATGCAGAGGTCAGGGGCCTGAGAATACAAAACTCAGCCATGCAAGCGGCTTCCTTGGGAGCAGGGTTGGGAGCAAATGGGAGGAAACAGTGTGTTAATAGGACTGAATCTTGGCTCCCATCACATGGAAGGAGACGGCTATTTATTGGGCACCTACCATGTGTTAGCAACTATTTAATCCCCTTAAGTTCTCTTCAGGTAAACTTTTACCTCATTTCACAAATGGAGAAACCGAGCCTCTGGGAGCTTAAGGAAGAACATATTTCTCATAATAGCAGAATTAAGAACAACACAAATATTTACAAAGCTTCCACCCTGTGCTAGGTACTGGTCTAAATACTCCACACATTTGATTCTCACCATAGTGCCATGAGGCAGATACTGTTATTAACTCACTTAACAGATGCTGGAATAGAAAACTGGATAAGCCAATGTCCTGTGGTCATACAGCTGTTGAGCTGGGATTTGAGCCCAGGCAGTCTGCTACAGAGGCCTTACCTTAACCCTAACCCTGCAGCTCCTAGAGCCAGCTTTCAAGTTCAGCCCCAGACCTAGACTCTCCCCTTCCCATGCCCTTCACATTTTAGCTCCTTTCCAAGAACGCCTCCCCTGGCTAATTTCCACCCAGAAAGTCCATGATGCAATCTCTGGACACTGGGACAGGCCAAGCCCACGGGAAAGTTCCCAGCTGGTGGTGATGCCCTTGGCAGCACAGCTAATCTCCCCTTCTCCCCTCGGAGGTGGGTGGCTTGGCTCCGTTTTCCTTCCCATTGGGTAGGAAAGCTGTCGGGGGTGACTAAGCCCTAAGTAAACAGTGTGCCTGGCCTCCCTCCTCCAGTCTACATGGGGCCGGCTCTATTTCAGGACTGAACTCAGAAGCATCCCGCTGTTACCGTTTCTTCTCTGGGGTTCGCTCCTCCAGAACCGCTGTTCCTGGTCAGTGGCTCCTGGTCTCCCGAGGGGACTGCAGGACCTCCTCCTCCGGTGCTGCCTGCCTGCCCTGCAGCACCGCTGGCGGCCTCTGGCCGGCTTCCCTGTCACAGCACCAGGAGCCAGGTACACTTTACCTGATTAAGCTTCAAACACACCCAGAAGGGGAGGGAGGAGGGGTGGGGGCTCCTCTGATCTGGGATCGCTCCCAAGGAGGAGAGAGGGCCACTCCTGGCCTGCTGTGATTGGCTGCCCCAGTCTGGGCAAGAGACCTGCAGCTCTGGGCTGGTGCCTAGGAAGCGCAGAGAGATGCTGTCCCCCCAGGGAGCTGCCCAGCTGGAGGCCAAGGGAGGAATGCATATTTGACCAGTGGTCAGGGAAGCTCAGATACCTTCTAGAATGGCTGTTGTGAAGCAAGAGGAGCTTAAACTAGAGGTCAGGAAGCGTGTCGTGAGTGTGCAGAGCGAGATCTGGGGACACGGAGGGTCTTCGTCACGGGGGAAATTCTTGTGATTAGGGGAAGAACTCTCTCTGGAGTGGCTTTCATGATACTGGTTTGGGGGTTGGGGGCTGAGAGGTGATCACTGGACACTCACAGAGCTGCAGTGGCTCTCCAGGGACGCGGCTTGAGGACTGGGGAAGGCTTTGTTTAGCCAGCACCTGCCAGGGACTGCAGGGAGCACTGCGGCACATTTGCAGAACTGCCCAAAGCCAGGGCAGCAGGGGCTCTGGGAGGTGACCTGGGTGTCCTTGGGGTTGGCTGAGGAAACTGGCATGCAGAGGGGAAAGAGGTTTGGTCAAGGATATGCAAGTAGCAGTTTAGCCTTTTGCACAGAAGTCCCACCTCTGTCTGGTGAGAATTGTTGGTTTAGGGAGAAGGCTCATGCTAGAATCTGGGAGAACTGTGTTCTAGATCCAACCTCCTTGCCCTCACCCAGGTTGAATTCTGTGCTGCTCCCTTGCAGATAGGAGCCTGGGGGGTGGGGAGGTGCTGAGGAGCCAATGAGGACACCTTTCAGCAGAAGTGGGGAGACCTTCCTTCCCACCACATAGATACATGTTAAGAATAATAGACAACTGTCGGGTGTGATGACACACGCCTGCAATCCCAGTACTTGGGAGGCTGAGACAGGAGGATCGCAGGTTCGAGGACAGCCTCAGCAACTTTTCGAGGCTGTCAGCAACTTAGTGAGACCCTGTTTCTAAATAAAAAATAAGACTTCTACTCAGAGTTAGAATGCCCCTGGGTTCAATCCCCTGAACCACCCCCACACACACTGCACCCCCCCACACTAAATAAAGTAAAATAAAATGGAAACTTAAAAAAAGAATAATAGACAACTGCATCTACTGAGAGCTCTCTACATGCCATGTCCCATCACACACACACATACACACTTACCGCTTACAGTAATGAGAAGAGTGACTATTGTCATTTTTCAGGTGAGGAAAGGGTGACGGCTTGAACTGCTCAAGGTCAGCGCTGGGATTTGGAGCCGAGTAGCCGGCTCTGCGTCCACACTTCCAGCCACCACAGCACAGTGCCAGGCTGGGGAGGGTCCCGGGGTCCAGTGTGGGTCCATCGGGGCCTGCCATGAGCTTCCTTGTGCCTCTGCAGCAGCACAGCCTTGAGAACCCTCTCCTGGCCCTTTCCACCCCGATCCCATCAGCCAGGAGCTTGGGACCTAGAGAGTAAGGCGCTTACAGACGCGGCTCTGAAGGTGCCTCGGATCGCGGTCGGTTCCAGGGCCAAGCCTGCCTCATCAGCACCTGGCCGCTCCCAAGATTTCTGCCATTTATGGTCCCACGTGCACTCACAGCTTGCCTAGTATTTTTCGTTACATATGTTCACTCCCTTGCCCCTTTTCACTTGTCCTTAGCATGATTATCCACAAAATCACAAAGTATATGTGCTAATTATGTTTTTTCTAATAGATATTAATATAGTTATATAAGTACTTGAGTGAAAAGTATTCTTCTGCGTACAGCTTCAAATCACCCTTTCTCATGTGAATCAGACTCAGGAAACCATGGCTAGTTTAATGGGCTAATATGGAGGAGCAAGGCTCAGAGAGGGGGTCCATCCTGCCCAAGGTCACACAGCTAGTAGCAGCAGAGCCGGCACCAGGACCAGGGCTCCTGATCACCAGCCTGTAGCCTTGACCCTCCATGTCCCCCCAGGGCAATAGTTGGAGGTGCTCCTAAACCTCCAGGAGCTCAGCACCCTCAGGGCCCACCTGCCTCCAGCTGTGGCTCTATGCTCAGCTCCATGCCTGGGAGGGGGAGACTGGGCCCCAGAGCCTTCTGCTAGCCTGTGGGGGTCTCAGGAATGCTCACCCTCAGGGAGCTTAGATCTGAAGCTTGACAAGACTGGGTGTTCTGGCCAGGCGTGGTGGCGCACACCTGTAATCCCAGGACTGGAGAATCGAAGGTTTGAGACTAGCATGAGTAACTTAGTGAGACTCTCAGCAACGTAGCAAGACTCTGTTTCAAAACAAAAAATAAAAAGAGCTGGAGGTGTAGCTCAGTGGTACAATGCCCCTGGGCCCAATATCCAATTCCCAGTACTAAAAAAAAAACAACCAAGAGTGGGTGTTTTGAAGTCTGCTGGGCCCTGATAACAGAGCCAGAGGCCCCGCTGAACCTGCAGAAGCTTGACTTGGCAGGTGGGCGGCTACGCTGTGACAATGGTCATAGTGATGTGTGGACAGGAACGACCAGCTCTGTCTACACTGAGCATTGGTCTAAATGTCTTCTACATATTAACAACATGCTCTGTACAACAGCCCCTTGTGGCAGGTGGTTGGTACCCCCATTTCTCAGCAAGCAGAGGGAGGCATGTAGAGTTTTAGACTTTACTGGCAGCTAGTAAGGGGCAGAGCTAGGATTTGCACCCGGGCTGCTGGGCCCAGGTTGGGGTCTATCCGCCCCACTTGCTTCCCTACGTGAAGCACTGGTCTCCTAGGGAGGCTTCCACCCAGCCCCTCACCCGGTGGTCGTCATTTGAGGAACACTTGCTATAGGTGAAGCTTTGGGCCTCGTCTGTACTATATAGATGAAGGGATTGGCTCAGAGGAGCTAAGGGACTCCCTAAGGGCTCGGGAGAACTCGGGCAGGTGCTGGCTTTTGTGCCACACTCTGTCCACTCTGCTACTGACTCCAGAGCCTTGTGGGACATGCTATGCTGCAGAAAGCAAACACTTACACTAGACCGCGAGCTCAGGCTTGGGCCTCCCTCTCCTACTCCTTCAGTTACCTCTTGCAGCTGAGCTCCCTCCTCAGCCCCCCAGGCAGGGCCAGTGTGCTGGGAGCTGAAGGAAAGCTTGATCACCGCCTAAGACAAAAGTCTCAGAGGGCAGCTCAGGCCCCAAGACCCAGCACCCATGGTGCTGAGCAGTGTCTGGAGGGCATTTAATACCCTCTCTCCCAAGGCCTGGCAGGTGTGCAGGATGACGCCCAGTAATTCCTGCCAACTGGTTCTGGACTGAAGGCCAGAGCCGCAGGCAGATCATGGCCTTGAGGCCACATAGACCTTGATTAAAAAAAAACAAAAACAAAAACCCTCATGCCTCAGGAAGTGGGTGCCCTGGGAGTTTTCACAGAGAGAAGTGATGTGGTCAGATTAAAGGTACGTTCTCCAGTGGCTCCTAACAAGAACTGCAATACTGAGAGTGAGAAACGAGGGCCACTTGAACAGGGGCAGTGATGGTGTATAGGGAGGGGAGGGGGCAGACTCTAAAACTATCTAGAGGTAAAGTTAGTGGGGCTTCATGAGTGAATAGGCATGAGAGCTGCCTATAAACGAAGAATCAAGAATTGATGGCTTCCAGGTTTCTGACTTGATCAACCTGAGGGGCGGTGGCACTGCCGATTAAGATAAAGAATACAGCCAGGTGTGGTGGCACACACCTGTAATCCCAGCTACTCGATAATCCCAGCTATTCGGGAGGCTGAGGCAGGAGGTTCACAAGTTTGAGGCTAGACTGGGTAACTGAGCAAGAACCTGTCTTAAAATAAAAAGGGTTGGGGGTGTAGCTCAGTGGAAGAGTGCCCCTGGGTTCAATCCCCAGTATAAGAAAGAGAGGAAGAAGGAAGGAAGGAAAGAAGGAAAGAAGGAGGGAGGGAGGGAGGGAGGGAGGGAAGGAAGGAAGGAAGGAAGGAAGGAAGGAAGGAAGGGAGGGAGTGAGTAAGTCCATCTGTGGTCAAGGGCATAAGTGAGTTATATCTTAGACATGTTGATTTGTAACAGACTCTGGGGTGTCCAGGGGGACCGTTCTGGAGTTTAGGGGTTGATCAGGCCTGGAGTAGAGACAATTCTGGAATTAACATCACAAACTACAAGAGAATCAACTCCCAGGGAGAGTATTTTGACATTAAAGTTTGAATTGAGCCAAGCAGGCGGAGAATGGAGGTTGGGGAAACAGCAATACTCAGGAAGAAGAGAAGGAATGTCAGGAAGAAGGAGGCTCAATGGTGTCAGATATAGCAGAGAGGCAGATGCCCAGAGACGACCTCTGCAAGCAGCAGTTCAGAGCCATCTGTGGCCTTGCGGAGAACTGCTCCAGGGGAGCATGGAGGTGCAATCAGCCTGCAGAGGACACAGGGCGAGTGGCTGGGCATGACAGCGGAGGGCATGGTGACAGAGGAGACGCCACTGCAGCCACAGCTGGATGCGGAGCCCATGGAAGGTTCTTGAACAGCAGACTTGAGCATGTTAATAGGCTGAGGAAACGGTGAGGTTGAAGAGAGGATAGAGGTCCCAGGGACTGCCGTGGAATGGGTGGGCTGGCTTTGAGCAGGAGGGCCATGCTATCCCCAAGCCCAAAGCAAAGCTGGCCATGATGAATATAGAGAAAAATTTGCAGATGGGGGTAAGGGAATTAAGAGATCACACCTTAGGGCCTCTTTTCTTGAAGTGTAATGCAAAATTTCCTAGGGTAGGGTGAAGGGGAGATACAATAAGGTTGCCTAGTGGCTTCAAGAGTGAGGCTCGAGAAAGGGTGAGTGGCCCTGTGGGGAACCCTGAGCCTGCAGTAACCCCATTCCGCCTCTCCTAGCAGCGTGGAGTAGCCTGGGAGAAGCAGAGAAGTCTGAGGGCAGGTACAAAGGGATGGATGCTAGGAAACAAGAGACCAATGGGGTTGGTCTGAGTGAGGGCTGGCCTCTGCCCCTCCATTCACTTCCCTTTGAGCAGAGGGCTAGCCTCTAACTGGAGACCAATTCTCAGGCTCCTGTTACCAGGGCCAAACTCCACCAGCTGCTTCTCCAGGTGGGACGAATACATTGCAGAGCAGCATGGCTGAGGGGTTTGCTGAGACAATGACACTGAAGGTCTGTTCCTTCTCCATCACATGAGATGGGATGAAGAGCGCTACTTCTGATCTTTCCCGTCATTGGCCACAGGCGTCCTTATCTGTTTCAGATGGTCAAGCAAGCAGTCACCTCTCCCTCTGGGGGGCCCCTCGCTCCTTCATTATTCACAGAAAGAAAACAAGGCGTGCTCTGGAATCCATGTCTGAAAATCGGGCTTTGTGTGGGTGGAGTTGGAACACACTTAGATGGGCGGTTACTAGTTGAAGCCTTATGTAAAGGGCATATTCACCCCTAATCTATTACAAATTTTCACATACTGAGCTTATCTATAGCTAGGAGCAGTTTGCTTCAGATCAAATCCTTAAAACTACCAAAGCCTAGTTAGATCTCTGCAGGACTTACCCAAGACTCAGAGAAACACAGCACTTGATGTTTCTCCAGGTAGCGTGGTTTCACAGAGGAGAGCTGGCAGGGTTAGAACCCAATCTCTGGGTAGGCTCTTCTGGGTAAGTTGCTGTACCACCTGCCCAGCTTTGGAGAGCCTTGCTTTGGTCTGCCTCTCAAAATCAGTACCTCCTGTCTTGAAAGGATACGACGGCCCACTGCGGCTTCCAAAGCAGTGCTCGGCCCTCCTAGGTGCTGAGAAAATGCCAGACAAACGAATAGGCTAGAAACATGCTGAGCGCTGGTCCCTCTGCCCCAGCCTTGCATTTGAGACATGTATCTCCCGTGAAACCCATCATGAGCTTCGTGCCGGCTAAGCACACTTGCTCAGGATCCCACAATCGGCTTGGTGACTTCTCAGCTGTGTCCCTTACTTGCATTCAATGGCACCTGCAGTCTCTCTGCTCCTCCTGGAAGCCCCATCTGCATGTCATCCCTCTCCCAGCCCCTCTAGTCTTGTACTTGGCTCTGAACTTCAGCAAATCTTTGCAAAGAGAAGCCCCCACCTTGGGTTATTCTCTTGCCTCCCACCCCTCACTGAGAACCCATTCCTGCAGATGCTTTGTCTCTGCCACTCCCAATCCTGGCATGAGCTGACCCGGGCTCCCTGCGTGTCCCCTTCTGGAGGCTGCCAACACTTCTTTCTGCGCCGCCCCTCCCCCACGCTCTCCTGCTGGGTTTCATTTGGGGACACTTTGCAGTGAGACCATTTTCTGTGTCTGTGGCATATGAGGATGACATTAGGCATTGTGTTATTTCAGAGGATTCTCCCACAGAGAAGCAAATGAGACTTCAGGTCAGCTCCCCAGGGTGGTGAGGGAGCCCACGCATGGCCGCAGCCCCGGCCTGCCAGGCTCTTCCTTCAGCAGGTGACAGGGCTCTGCCTGGACCCCACCGTGGCTCGGCCGCAGCTACCTGGGCTCTGAATGGCTCCGCGTCTCTGCCAGGACCCACCGAGGACAAGGCTCTCTGCCCTCTCTCTGGGATACCTCCCCTGCCAGGTCACTTGTGAAACACTCTTAGTTCTCCAAGTCTCTTAAACTCCAGAGAGTGAGAGAAATAGAACAATTTAATGATGGCTTCCTTGATTTTCAGACAACTCTAAGACAACAGAAGGACAAACATTTCTTTTCATGCACGGTTACAATGAAATTCAGGGACAAGTGGCAACCTAAGAACAGGAGCTCTGGCATTTAAGCCCACCGCTCAGCCTCGTGTCACATGGTCCAACCAATGTTCTGGCTCAGCAACTGCAGACACTGGGGAGGGTGGGGCCTGTGCGGCCTCCTGACGCGGGAGCGAGGCAGGTGGCAGAGCAAGCAGAATGCGTGGACAGAGCCAAGCACCGGTGGGCGAGAAGCCCAGGGAGAAGGAGCCAGGCTTCCAGGCGTGCTCTGGAGACCAGGTGGGCTCAGTGGCACCACTTCTCCCATCGGTGCCGTTCCTGAGGGCTGGAGCCAGGCCACGCTGGGGCCGAGGTACTGGGGATGGGAGAAAGGGGAACAAGAGCCACAGCAGACAGGAGCACATGCTGAATGCTGGGCCATGCTTTCCTCCCCAACACTGAGTGCTTATGACCCAGCTCTGTCTTGCAAAGTGTAATAGAATCTGCAAGATGCGGAGCTGGAAGAGGTGCAAAGGCAGAGCGAGGAGAGACACAGTTCACCCAACCCTGATGCCACCTCGACATCTCCATTTCTTTCTGACCTGTCTTCTCCTTCCCCTCTGCCCCTAAGGAGACATTAGAGATCAGAGACCCCATCCCATTCCCTAATTAAAACGGCCGAGTATGTTTCTAAAGAGAGGGAGAAGGAGGAATAATGCCGTGGGCGTTTAAAGGGAAGACCCAGGGAGGACTGGCATTGAGGCAGAGAAGTGGCCCCCCAGCCCTGTCCAGCCCCAGAAGCTACATCCATGGCCTGGGTCCTCGAGCCAACTGCACCAGCCTGCCTAGCTGAGCATCTTGTGCCTATCGAAGACTGTCTTCCGCTGCTCCTGCACCTGCAGCTTCCACCGCTGTTGGGCACCTTCCACACGCTCCAGGACGGTGTTAGCTCGGGGTCCCCCGAGGGACGCGGCAGCTGCTGCCAAGGAGCGGGCATCCTGCAGTGGGGAGAAAGAGATGGTGCGGCCTGGTGAGCTGCTGCGGAGGTCAGGGGCCCTGGGTCTTCAAAGTCTGACATGGAACAAATGCATCATGAGCAATTCTGAAGGCTGACCTCAAGGGCTGTGTGCTCCCTGAGGACCATTCCTTGTCTGCAGAACCTAACACAGTGTTTCTGGCCTGCTGGAGGCCTTGGTGTCTGTAAGATCTGCAGGGCGGGGCAGAAAGAGTGTGCTTTGGGACCCCAGTGACTCCAACACAGCTAGGTCAAATCAGGTTCCTCTGGAACCTCACAGGTCTGTTGCTAACTCCCAAGAAGAATACCAGGTGTTGGCTTTGAGACCTCAGTGACCATGCACCCATGTGCCCCAGGGCTGGTATGAGACCAAAAACTCCTCTGCCCTGCCCCATTGCCCCGGGGCTGGCTGCCCTGAGATGGCAGCTCATCTGCTCCAGTGGGAGGAAGGGCCTGCGGGAGAGTCTCAGGATCTGCTCTGACGGGTGGGGGGGACACAGCACACCAAGCTTACCTTTCCTGGGAAAGAGGGGATGTGATGTCACTCAGAAAGTCTGGCAGGGATGGAAATTTGGGGCTCAAACCAGCATTCCCATTCTGGAACCTGCTCTGAACCACCCCCTCTTTGAGAGCCCAGAACAGCACAGCTCCTTCCATCCTCCCAGTGTTCCCCCTGCCCCTCTGCTCTCAGACCAGTTTCTGTTGTCAAAAGCATCCTCCCCTAATTACCACTTCTCTGCCTCTGAAGCTCCGGAGCCCATGTATTTCCTGCAGGACCTGAACCTGATCTTTGGGGGGAATTAGAGCCCAGGGCCAGGCCCACAGCCCGTGGGGATTTCCTCCCCAGCTCTCCCTGCCTCTCATCTCCTGCCATACATTTCTTAAGGGATTAGTGCACCCCTCTAAGCCCAGAGCCGCCCAGTAAATGCAACTTTGCTTCTAATGCCCCGAGCTGGCACGGCTTCTATCGCCACACAGCTGCCAGGACGGGGAGAAAGAAGGGGTGATGAGGGGAGGGGGAGGCAGAGACAGGCTGGCAGTGCAGAGAGTGGCTGGCTAGAGAAAGGGCCGGAAGGGGTTCATCATCCTTGCTGCAGTGTTGAGAAATTTGTCTTGTGCGTACTCATCTCTAAGGTGACTGAGATGGACACTGCCCCTGGGAGTCCCCTGAGCAGGCCTCTGAAGAAGGCTTCCTCTGCCAGGCTCGGTGAGGCTCAGGCAACACCTGACCGGCAGTTGTTGGCCGAGTCAGGCAGCGGATGAATGGGGCTTGGCGTTAGGACTTCTGGGTTCAGTGCCAGGGCCAGGGGCCGCCTACTCCTTCTGGCCTCAGACTCCCACATCTCACAGGTGGAACCACAGTGGAGGGGAGAGGGAGGCATGGCCTCAGCCACTTGGCAGCTCTGTCCCTGGACAAGCCGCTGTGTCTCTCAAATCCTCAATATAATAAACCACGTCCTTGAGACTTTTGCCACTGCACTGGCAGGAGGAGTGATATTTACCTGATGATCTAGAGCATACGCACACTCTCACCAGAGGAAAAAAGCTTCACAAAACCATACTTAGTATGATGCATTCTGATATCCTCTGCTCTGTTCCATTCGGTTTTTAAAAATCCTAGTTATGACTCCCAGAACTCATTTCATGACCTAATTGGCTTGTGGCCGACAGTTTGAAAAACACTGGTTTGTGATCAGTAGACCAGTATGGCCAAGTCAAACACACATGTCGAGCACCTAGTAAGCTCGCAGTCACACAGCAGCAGCTCACGAAATGCTTCCTTTCCATCTCCCCTGGAGGTTTAGCCCAGTGGTTAGGAAGACTTTGGAATCAAACGAACCGGCTTGACTTCTTGGCTATGACCCCTACAAGATAGGTGACCTTGGACAAGTTACCTGATTCTCGATACCATTTCCCTGCCCACGAGAGGGAGACTGAGACAGCTTCTTAGACAATGGGGGTGAAGCCTTTGGCAGTGCCTGGCAACCAGTAAGCCCTCAATTAGCAGTAACAATGATCAGCATCAATATCAGAGCCTAGTTCTGGGATCCACTTAGGTAGAGGACGGGGTAGAAAGCGGGTAGCCTGCTGCCGGGGGAGCTGCCTGCGAGCAGTGACCGTGGCTGTTGTACCAGCCCCAACTCTGCTCCTCCCCAGCTCAGATGCACCCCCTGACCGGTCTAACTACAAACGCCTCTGCCCAGTTCCACCTCTGTGGCTGTTGAGATGAAGTGGGCACTGAACACCCACTGCTGCCTGGGAGGTTGTGGGCTCGCCAGTACTCAGCCACCTGGTTCTGGGGGCTGGAGGGATTTTCTTCACCTCATCCCCAGTCTTGACCCTTGGGGGGCCAGTTTCTCATAGCAGAGCCTCGGTGAGGGGTGCGTGGATGTGACCCTGGGAGGCCCAGGCTGGGGTGCTCTGGGGCAGGCCTGGGGGGTGGAAGCCACGGAGAGGCAAGAAGAGAGCATTAAGGAAACATATGGACGTTCACCGCATTACCACAGCACCATTTGTTAGTCCTTCATGTAAAGTCTTAGCAAACAGCTCCTAAGTGGGAGAAAGCTGCTCCGAGAGGCTCCGTGTTCCCACTGCTAATAGTCTGATTAAAAGGTATTAAGACTCCACATTTGTTCTCCAG
This sequence comes from Glis glis, assembly GCA_004027185.1. NCBI lineage: Eukaryota > Metazoa > Chordata > Mammalia > Rodentia > Gliridae > Glis > Glis glis. The sequence continues at coordinate 22,276 of PVJS01000660.1, read as the reverse complement.
ACGGCCCAGGGCTGGATTCGTCCCTGCCTGCTCCGCAGTAGCAATGGCAGGTGGAGGCAAGGACAGGCCGCTGAGTTGACCCTTCTCCCTCAGGCCAGGTCTCTGGGTAACTCAGGGAGGCAGAGGGCAGTCAGGAGAGGGAGTGGATGGAGCCCAGGAGGGCAGAGAGTGGATAGTGACGGGTCTCCTGAAGGTCTTCAAGGGGCCAGACTAGCGTGGCTGTGGCCAGTGGCATGATGTGCAGGCCCTCAGGAGCTTCACACAGACTGCTCCCAGGCGCACGGCTCTGGCAAAGGGCTAAATCATTCCCAACCTGTGGATGAGAAAACTGAAGCTCTGGAGGAGGCGTCCTCTTGCTAACCAAGGTCACACAGTGGTCAGGGGCTGAGTCGGGACCCGCACACATGTCTGCACATCCCATCCTAGGACTCGGGTGCATCCTTCTTTGGCTGGTTTCTCCTAAGAGGGGTCAACATGGACAACCACAGAAGTGGGCTGGTATCTCCCCCAGGGTGAGAGCAAGAACAAAGCACCGGTACAGGAACCAGGGATGGGAACTTCCAGAGATGCCTCCCCAGGCTGGGAGGACCCCAGTGTCACGTGTGTGAACCTGACCTGATCCACACCCCTGGGCCTGTCACACCGTTCCAGGTGAACCCTCCAAGGCCACCAGAGTGCTGGCTCTCCGTCGGCACTGGACTGCGCCTGGTCTCTGATGGAGGTGAAGGAGCGAGACCTGCCCCCTCTCCGGCTCCCTGCCCCTAGTCCTGGGCATGGCAGCAGGACCAGGTGATCTCAACCACGTGGCCAGACAGTGAAGAACGGCCCGTGTCAAGTCCTTCAGCAAGGTGACTACACCGTATCACTGCGTTTTCCAAGTTAAACCCAAATCCTTCCTGCTGTGGCCAAACCCTCCTGCATCTTTCTGCTGCGATGCTCTCCCTGACCCCAGCATCCTCTGCCAGGGTCACCTTCCCCCACAGACCAAATCCTGCATGTCCCTGCTCAAACACCTGGGTGGGTGACCCAGCTACTCACAAGTAAATGGCTCCTGAGCACAGCAGCCATGGCCCTCTGCCCTGGGCCCGCGCCCTTTCTCTACCTGTGGTGGCCGCCTCGCTCCAGGCTTTGCGTGTGCTGCCCCTCGCCCCTCCAACAATCCTGATTCTACTTACATGTTAAGACCCAACTGAAATACCTCATTCTTAAGGATGAATGAATAACTGCAAAGCTCCCATGCACATCAGCACAATAGCAACGTTGAGCTAAGAACTATTATGTCTACTCCAGAGTTAGAAAACTAATCCACGAAGCCAGGGCCAAGGGCAGTAAGTGGCTGGGCCGGGATCCCAAGCTGGGACCATGATTCACAGCCCTGCTCTCAACTACTGTGCTGCACTGCCCCTAACGGATGGTCTAGAAATGTCTGTTGGATGGCACACCTTCTACTCTGTCCTGGGGGAGAGGAGGCTGGCTCCATCACCCTCATCTGTGGGTGTCTTCTCCATGATTCACTGTCAACGCTCTAGGGCCCGGGTCCTCCACACACAGCTGCCCCCCCAGCCTCAGACAGGATGCGAGACCACTCCTCAGTGTCCCTGTTTCTCCTCTCCGGACCCTACATGTTCCCAGTTCCCATGATCCTCATCACTTTCCTTGACTCCCCAGCACAGCCCTCTCCCACAGGGGGCCCAGAACTACACCTACTGCCCGGGGAGCGTGACAACTTTGAAGACCCCATCAGAGCTCAGGGGCCCGGGCCATGAGCAGCAGAGACAGCAAAAGCCTCAGAAAAAGCCTCGTTTCTCTCTCTTCAAAGAGGGCCAGACCCGTACATCTAAAACGGCTCTGTTGCCATTTCTGTCCCAGCAAACACGCTGGCTTCCTCCTTTCAAAGGGCGTCTGAGCCCAGGGATTAGGCCTAATGCAGCTGGAATCCCAGGGGAGGCAGCGCCCGGCAATCAGGCCCACTGAGGCTCTGCCAGCACTTTCAAAGGAGCATGACAGGCTTTCATCTCCCTCCACGGACTCGGCTGAGCTGGGGGAGGCGTCCCCTTCCTCTCCATCCTCTAGCCCCTCGGCAGGAGAGCTCCTGGCTACAGGAATCGGGGGATGGAGCATAGTGGTCCCCAACCCTGAGAAATGCTCTCATCTCCAGCTCTCACCTCTGACTGGGTACCAGGTTTAGCATGCTTCTTTCTAAGGTCACCGAGTTGTACAGGCCTAGGTGACTTCCTAGGGAACCCCGAGAGGACATGTTCTCACTTTTTTCCTCTTGGGGTGAAAGCTAAGTCCCTCCAGTTCAGGGGAGGCCTGGTCTTTCTTGTCTCTGTCTTAGGGAAACATGCTTCTGACCACTAATAAGCCCAGAGACATGGCAACAGTCCTGGCTTTGTCACTGCTCAGACAGGGCCTTGGGACCTCCTTCCCTGCTCCCCAATCCTACACCCCTTTCGCAGTGTGCAGGGGCAGGGGCAGTAGACTGTCCCTCACTGTCCAGGCTAAGGTTGTCAGGTCTCTGTAAAGATGGACCCTCGGGCTCAGCAGCCCAGTGCCCCATCCATCCTCCTACAGAGATCAGCACCTGCTCTCCCTCCCGCCCCGGAGCCGGCTCTGAGAGTCCCCTCTGCCAGGAAGCCATCCTTCCCCAACTAGTACAGAGAGAAAGGCAAATCCCTGCCCCTGACCAGTAAAGAGGACCCCCCATCAAGGCGCCCAGCTTCCTCACCTGACTGCCCACGTCACAAAGCCGTGTCTTGCTGGCAGCCTTTATGCTCCCTGCTTATTCACCTGGCTTTGGCTGTCTTGGGGCTTAAGTCCCTGAGGGGAGCCATAAGGCCAGATACATGTCAACACAATATCACCTGCAGAATTTCTGAATACAGCAGGAGAGGATCATCAAAGGGCTGAACCTCAGACGCCTACAACTGGACACCATGCAGTTACAGGAGGCGAGGGAATGCCAAATAGTGAGACCGGAGGGCATTTCCTCCCCCACTCTAAGAGAGCCATCTGCCCAGCCCCTACATAAGTATAGGACCAGCCAGAGCTGGGTACGCCTCAGGTCCGGGTCAAGACACTGAAGACAACTTTTTATGACCCTTCTGAACCTTGGGGTGGGAGGTGAGGGCTGTCATCCTGTCCGTCCAGGGTGGGACTCTCCTCCACAGACGGGACATGGGCTCACTAGCCCTGGCCTGAGTGCTGCCTGACAGCTGAAGCCCCAGAGGCACCCCTTGTATGCAACTGGACGGCACCCCTTCTTAGAGAACCCTCCTTCCTACTCAGCCAAACCCGTGCCCAGGAAGCATCTACCCTCTGATGTAGGAACTGCTCCCAGGAACTAGACAGACCAAATCTAACCACTCTTTCCCCCCAACCCCCCAACCCCCCACAGAGACTCCAGGCAGGGAGTGCTCCGGTCTCTTGCAGGAAAGAGGCCTGGGCTCAGACTCCGAGCTGGCGAGCTGCCTTTCCTCTGGCTCCACATCTAGGATGGCAGGAGACACAGCGAGGCCGTGCCCGAGAGCCACACATTCCAGGGAGATCGTAGCACAGGCCGTGTAATCATCGGCTGGATCTCTCAATTACTCCCCGGCCAGGACTGCAATTACCACATTCCCCCTAATCGTGGAGTGTTTATTAGTGATGCTCCTCCCCTATCAGAGCTGCTATTACTCTACATTAATAACTGGGTAGGCACATAAGCTTTCCTCTCGAACATAGACCACCCAACTGCCAGCGCCACCACCTCCCAGGCCCCAGTTCCAGTGGGGTGAGGCTCCTTGCCTCTGCTCCACCTTTGGCCAAACTCATGCCAGCAGGAGGCTGGAGACAGACTGGGAACAGTCCAGGCACATACCCAGGGAAGTGGCAGGGCCAGTGGGAGCGGCCAGGCTCTCCCCTCTCCCTGCCTGTCCTGTCCTTGTCCTCCGGGCCCATAGTGGCCCAGACCCACACCACCTGAGCAGCTTCACGCACAGACCTGAGCACGTGGACCCTCTTTTTGGTAGGGAATTTGCCCTTTCCTGCCTCCAATCCAGACTTAAAAAGCTCTGAACTATGACTGGCCAGGGCAGTCCTGCCTAGGCCTGGTTACTAGTGACCTGCAGCTCACCTCTTTCCAAGAGAGCCCACCCTTTCCATCACCAGACTGTGCTGTCTTTGAGAAGACTCCTTCTTAGACCACCATGGTAAACCTCCTTCTGGGCTCCCAGTGGTTCTTCTGTCCCTGGGGAGGCCAAGCTCTCCTCTACGAACATCTGAAAGCAACTGGTATCTGCCTCTTTGAGTTTTTTTCTTCTTCTTCAAGCTACACATCTCCCAGTTCTTCAACTAACTCTCCTAGGACATGGCTGGGGCGCCCCCCAAGAGGCGCTCCTTTAGACTTGTGTGAGCTCATTCACTCATTCCACTGACGGAGGCTCTCCCAGCAGCGAGGCCTTAGGGACAGAGCGCAGGGACACAGCTGCCCCACAGATAGAGTTTGCAGGCTGCCTGGCATCAGTGGTTCCCATCTTCCTTATCATGTGAAATCAAAACCCCGCAGCTTGACAAATTTGAGGCTTTTACTAATCTGGCCTAACCTTCCTCCAGCTCCACCTGCTGCTGCTAGGTGCCGGCCCTAGCCTTGGATGCTCAGTTCCTCACACATGCACAGCGATGCTTGGAACCGCCATGCCCTCACTCCTCTGCCTCCCAGGACTGAGCTCCACGCTGAGCAAACGCTACACGGGTGTTTGTGAAATCACTGAACAAAAGAATAAGCCTGTTGCCTCCGTGTCCACCACTGACTCGTCACCAACGCCTGAGCAAGCAAGTTATTACAAGCATCGATGTGTGACTCCCAGGCCCTGGTTGGTCACTTCCCCAGGGCCTAGAAATACCAGTGCAACAGCGACATATGGCTCCCCCTCCTTGTACACCGAGGCTGCTTGGTGTCCTGGGTCAGGACATTCAGGACTGTCTCCTGCTGCATCTGGAAGGGCAAACGGCAGTTCTCTGCTCTGCCTGAGTGACGTGTAGGAAACTGGGCAGGAGAAGAGCAACCTGGAACACTGGGAAGTGGCAGGAAGAGGGCATGGATCCCCACCAACCACAGGTTTGGCTCTTTGGGTTTGGCTTGGGGACGTGCATGCTGGGGGCCCAGGCCCCGGTTACCTCATTCTCCTCCTCATTGTGCAGTTGTTCGGTGTAAGCATCTGGCTTTCGAATCAGAGGGTCCACCAGCATCAGGAAGGCCATGTAGAGCAAGAGGGCCCCCACCACGGACAGGTAGATGACGATGATGACCTGAGGAAGAGACCCAGCCTGTCCTGTGAACCAACATCCAGGCTAGGGAAGAAACCCCTTTCTGGTCATGTGCTATTTGTGTTCGGCTGCCAGTGACTGCCCCAGTACTGCACTAGGAAGGGCTTGGAGGACAGGAGCACCAGGAAGGGAAAGGGATGGCTGCATAGGAGGACCGACCAGCTCTGTCCTCAGCTGAGGGAGTCCCACACAGTGAGTGCTCCAGCAGGCACAAAGGTGGCAGATGGATGAAGAAGGAAGAAGTCTGGAGCCCCGATACCTAAGAGGCTCCCAGGGGCAGGGCTGGGACTGAAGAAGAGTCTATAACAAAGGGTGGAAATTCATCAGACACTAGGCAAGAGCAAGAAGAACCAGCTGATGGAGACGCTGGAGGCAGAGGCCAGGTAATTAGACGTCTGCACAGGCTCATGGCACACAGCAAGTGCAGGGTGGAGTAGATGGGCAGCTCGCATCCCAAAAGGGGGGCACTGGCCCACGCATGGAACGCCACTGCTCAGAGAGGGACGGACAAACAAGAGGCTGTGCGCTGAGGGCTGAGGCCAGTCTACCCTCCCATCAGCACCCGGAGGGCAGGGGAAAGCCACGTCAGGTGACAGCTTCACCAGTCTTTTACATCCAGAGCCTCACGAGCCGGAGTCACTGTGTCTTACAGGGGACGGGCTCAACGAGGCTACCTCACTGTGGGTGCACTGGGCATTTCAGGTGGTCCCTCTGATACTCAGCACCCCTGGTACTTGCAATGGCGTCATTAATGCCTCTTGGTTACTGGGACCACAAAAACATCTTCATTTATCTTGGACAGCACCCTGGGGTAATCACCTTACTGAGAACCACAAGGCTAAATACCTCACCTGAGATCCCAAGGCTAGAAAATGGTAGAGATGTACCTTGAGCCCAGCGCTGCTGACTCCGTCTCAAATGCTTTCTCTACCTCCACAATGCCTGGCCACTGCCTGCTTCCAATCCCAGCCCTGCCTGCCTTGACTATGAAAGAGGGGCCAAAAAAAAAAAAAAAAAAAAAAAGATGGGGAGAGCCAGGCGTGATATGGCGCACACCTGTAATCCTAGTACTTGGAAGGCTGAAACAAGAGGATTGCAGGTTCGAGGACAGCCTCAGCAAAGTAGTGAGACTCTCAGCAACCTAGCGAAACCCTGCTTCAAAAACAAAAAATAAAAAGAGTTGGAGGTATAGCTCAGAGGTAGAATGCCCCTGGGTTCAATCCCCAGCACCCTCCCCCCAAATAAAAAGAGAGAGGGAGAATTTCAGGACTTTCAAGTTTGGTGCCCAGCCTAGTCAACGGCCAAGTTCAACTGGACCACTTCCTCCTGCACCAGTGTGCAGGTTTCCTTCCACAGGGGGAAAAAAATCAGATCTTTTGGGGCAGTCCAGGATGGAGCCAAAGGGTGGAGGACTTTCAGGTGGAAGGACTAAAGAGGAATGTGGGGGTTAAGTGAAGTCTAATGCAGTCCCCATGCCAGGAGGTCCTTTCCCTGACAGACAAGAGAGGCGACATCTGGCTCTGATGTGAAGGTCTCAGGCATCTACTCCCCAGAGTGGGTCCCTACTGGAGCAAGTTCAGAGATGGAGAGACAGTTTCATGAGGGGCTGACCCAGGCCCCAGGCAGGAGGATGAAAGGCATGCAGCGCAGTTTGACAGGGGGACAGCCAGCAGAGGCAGACAGCTGCTGTCTACTCATGGCATGGGAAAGGGGCCACACTGCTCCCTGGAGCAGCAAGGGGAGATGGTGTGAAGACCATTCTCCCTCCAAATGCACCTCAGAAGCAGGAGCTGAGGGAGGATTCAGCAGTGTCTTTAAACTCATGAGATTACTTTCTGATGTTACTTCTACACTCATCAGAGATCAAGCAGGAAAAAGGTTCTAACAGGAAGGGTGAGCCGGGCGTGGTGGCACACGCTTGTAATCCCAGTACTTTGGGAGGCGGAGACCGGAGGATCTGGGTTCGCGGCCAGCCTCGGCTCTCTCGCTCTGTCTCTCCCTGTCTCTCTCTCTCTCTCTCTCTACTTAGTGAGGCCCTCCGCAACTTCGTGAGACCCGGTTTCAAAATAAAGCATAAAAAATAGGGCCGGGGGCGTAGCGCGGAGGTAGAATGCCCCTGCGTTCAATCCCCGGTATGCAAAAAAAAAAAAAAAAAAAAACAGGAAGGGTGGCTTCATGGCCTCTATGAGATGTGATCTGGTTGAGTCCTACCTGGTGGCAGAGGAATGGACAGGGACCTTGTGATGTCCTTCCTCATGCCCTATGGTGGGCACAGGTGAAGTCTATCATCTCTCACCTGAATTCACCCAAATGATCACTGAGAACAAGGCTTGGGAAAAAGCAAAAGGCCCAGGTACCAGCACCCAACAACCCGTGCTGGTCCGCAGCTCAAAGGCTTGTTGAGAGCAGTCTGATGAAACCATAAGCTCCAGGAGGGCAGGCTTACCTCTCTACTCCCAGCAGTGTGCATGGTGCCCAGAACAGAGTAGGCACCCAAAAGAGATGTAGTGAATGAAGAGAAGAAGTAAGGGGAAGGGACAAAACTGGAAAGAAAGGAGGAGCCTCAAGCCCCTCTCCCAGGGCTCTCATCTGTCCCCATATAAGAACGACTGGAAAGATGTCAGAGAAGAGAGCCAGCTCCTGTGTTTGTACTAGGGCCTAGGAAGGCAGTCCCACCTGCCACTATTAATGTTCTAGAATAAAGCAAAAACTGTGGGTGCATTCCAGCCTGGGACGGGAGATGGTGTGTGGCACCTCCCCCAGCTCCCCGTGGCCCCGAGGTACCTTGATGGTGGTGGTGCTGCGCTCCTCATACTTGCACTCACATAGCAGGCAGTAGGCCTCCACGTCGTGGCCAGGCACCGGCATGGGTTCCACCACGTGCAGGCAGTTGCTGCAACACAGACAGATGGCCCATGGGCACAGGGCATGGGAAGGTCTCATACCTCAAGGCCAGGAAGCGGGCAGCCAGAGGAGCTGGTGCGGAGGGTGGCATAGGTGAAGGGTGCTCCCAAGAAGGGCAGAGGGCTTATGAAAGGCCAGCCCGGCAGAATTCCTTTCCCAGCCCACAGCCTCCCAGCCCTTGGCCCGTGCCCACCACAACCAGCTCTCCTAACAGTACCTTCGGTGCCCAGAGCCCTGCCCCCAGGTGCCCTCTCTTCTCATGCTGTGCTCTCCCTTGGGGCCTAATCTGTCCCAAAGATTTCTACTCAGAAGCTGATACGTCTTAGATTGGAATCTCCCCCCACACCCTCTCTCCTCTTACAAGCCAGACTCCATCTCCAGCAACTACAGGATTTAGCATTTGAGAATCCTATTGGGGCCACAAATTCTACACCTGACCCTGTGTACTCTTTGCCCCCAAGTCCCCAGTCTGGCACACTGGCTCCGAGGTCAGTGTTTCCAATGGCAGAGGGGACACCTCTAGCATCCGCTCTACTGACCAAATCAAGCCCTGGTGATCATCTTGGACACCACTATTCCCCTCAGCTGTTAATCTACCAAATGCAGTGATTTTACTTCCCTAAAAATGACTAAAAATCCATCTTTTCCCCTCTCTCCCACTGCTGTCTCAGTTGCGGCCCTCATCATCCCCTCAGACAACTGACCCAGCCTCACCACTGCTCTCCCGCCTCTTAGCTTGACCCTGTACAATATGACTTTCAAATGGTAGCCAAATGACTGGACCAAAATGGAACTCCTGTCATGTCACCCACTGAGTGTCTCAAAACCAGACACCTTCACAGCAAGGGCTAAACTGCCTCACTAGTCCCTGTCACCTCATTCTTGCATGCCTACCTGCCCAGCCCCATCCCTGCCACTCCACATCCCACTCCCCACCCTCCAGCCAGGCCAACCCACTGGACTGTTTCTTCAGGGGCCACACCCACATCCCCACCGGGAGCCCCTGGTTTTACCCTCCTCCCCTTCCCATTCCCTGAGGTTTCAGCTCAAAGGTGTGATCTCTGCCCACTCCCAACAGCTCCCCAGGTTGATCTCTACCATGCCCCACCCACACCAAGCTGTAATCCTATCTTTTATTGTTTCCCCTATTGGATGTGAAGTCCTTTGAGGAGAGGAGTCACATCTTACCCATCTCCATATTCCCCATGTCCAGCATGGTGCTGGCCAGAGCAGGGCTCAGTGAGCGAGTGACTGGCAAATGTACACATGTGCTACGAGCAAGCCCATGTAGCCCACTGTCACCGAGCAGTGCTCCTGAGTAAGGGAAGCTAAGGATCCAAAGTGTCACACATCAAAAGAGGGAAGCAGGCTCAGGACAGCGCTCCATTACAGTGTGAGGCCAGGACCCCAGTGCAGATCCTGGGCCCCAACAACTTGGCAGCTGACTCAGACTTGGAGGGGCCTGTGCTCGAGCCCGGCTCTGTACTCAGCCTCTCGTTCCCAGCCTTTCTCAGATGGGCACGTTTTCGGCTTGCTTGGTTCATAGACCACACTGAGCAAGCAAGAGACCCTACAGAAGCATCACTAGAATTGGGGGAAAAAAATCAAACAAAACCTGTCAGGGGTTCGCAGAGGTGAACCAGGCATCATGCTGCAGTGGGCAGCTGGGCCTGGCTTTGTCCTGATTCTGCCACTAAGTGTCTGGTCTCTGGACTGTCCTCTCCTCTGTGAGATGCTGCAGTTGTAGCAGGTGACCTTTAAAAGGCTCTTGCAGCTCTGAAAGGAGTCCCGCAAGGGTCAGGCATAGCCCTGAAGACAGTAGGCCTGATCCTCTGAGCTCCCAGGCTGGGTTTCTGGCAGCATCGAGGGGGTATTATGGGAAGATCATATGTTGAAGTAAGAGTGGGATGTCCCCACAAGTCCAGTATGTGGCATACCTGAGTCTATCTAAACTTCTGATGATCCCAGTTCCATCTTTGGGTGGCAGCTGCTGACAATATTCCCTACTGTGGGAACAGGTCGGTCTCCCTGCTGTACCCTAGCGCACCACCTTCAGGCCCTGCACACTGCCTCTTTTGGGGGACAAGGACAGTTCTAATTGATCCAGGGGAACATCAACTTCCGTTTGCCAGCAAGTCTCTGCCAGCCTCTTGGGAACCTGATTCCTCCTTTTCCTGAGCCACCTGGGGTCCTGGTCTGGAAGGCTGCTCCAGTGCCACAGTGGGATCTGTGGATCCCCCACCAAGCCAGGGTGTAGTGTCCGGGCAGTAGGAAAGGCCAACCTGAGTCCTTCAATTTGGAATTCTACTGCCCATGGAAACAGGCTGAAAGGAGGGAAAGGGAATAGCAATAAGGAGCTGAAATATTTCTATCCTCTCTGGCTCTCCTGGGAATCAGTGAAACCCTAAATCTTTTCTTGCTCTCCTAAGAGTCTTCATTTGCCTTTGGGGGATCTGTGATAAAAAAAAAAAGACTCCATGGACTGGTCAGGGGAGAAGGGGAGAAGGTTAAAGAAAGCTGGGTTTCATTTTCTGCTCTTCTAATTCTGTGATTGTGGGTCATTTATTTACCTTCTCTGGGCCTCAGTTTCCTCATTTGTAATGGAGGCTGAACTCCATCAGGAAACATTGCAGGAGGGGGTAGTGGGAGGGGCTGAGGGACCTCTCAGCCAGAGCAATTCTGACTTCAGGGTTTGCATATTTTGTGTTTTCATAACAGATTTGTGTGTGTGTGCGTAAAATGGTTGCATGCATTTTCACAAATCTGAAAGGCAACTAACTAGCCAGTCGATTAAGTTTCTTTCTGCTTTGGAACTGCCTCTCTAAGATAACTCCTTGCCTGACCCACCAATGGGGCAATATTGTTGGGGTTTCTGCCTTTTTATGTGCATGAGACTATAAACTCTCCACACTAGATGGCAGAATACCAGCAACACAAGAACACACATGGCTTGGCCCGTAAACCAGAGGACTGAGCTCTGAAGAGTCTGACTTCACCCTGCCCAATCAGGGGAAGGAGACCAAACGACATCAGAGTGAAAATGTGGCAGAGATGTGGAGACCCTTGGTCCTAGCACTGAGGTGCTAGGATCAGTGTCAATGCCCCACCCAACCCTAAGGGGCTCCAGGTAAGGATATGACTCTCAAACAGGGCCAATGTGGCTGAGTCCTAGAATCCTGGATACTTACCTCCGGGCCTTAAGTTTCTACCCACCACCCTTAAGGAAACTGTCTTGAGGTTCTTGTTTCTTGTTTTGGTATTGGAGGTTGAACCCAGAGCATTCTACCTCTGAGTTACATTCCCAGTCCTTTTTATTTTTTATTTTGAAACAGAGTCTCACTAAGTTGCTGAGGCTGGCCTTGAACCTGTGATCCTCCTGTTTTGGCCACCTAAGTACTAGGATTATAGGTGTGTACTACCATGCTTAACCTGTCTTGAGGTTCTTGATTTAAAATTGTCCTTCAGGCAGCTCCTTCATTCTGACTTCTGAGGGGAAGAGATAAACTACAGCCCTAGAGGTCTAAACAGGAGTCTGTCCTCAGTGGGTATCCAAGCTTGGGTTTTCAGGCCAAACCATATCCCCAGGACAAAGATAATGTCCCTAAGATCTGCCAGTGCTTGTACATGGGGCATGGGATGCAGCCTTGTTTTTGAGAGCCCATCGATGTTTTTACTGAGCTATATGAACTATAACCACAAAATGTAAGGAGATCACTGGAAACCCTCTCAGGCCTTCATGTTGTAGGGCTTTGTGACTCCATCAGGATAGCAGAGGCAGAGGAAATAGGCTAGTACTTTGGAGGAGCCAGTTTCCCAGGGCTTCAGTGTGAGTTTGACAATGACTATGTGGCCTTTGGAAGGCATGATAATATTTTGATAATAATAATATCAGCTAATATTTATATAGCACTTACTATGAGCCAGGTACCATTATAAGTATTATACTTAATTATATATGCATGAATATGCACAAAAAATACTGTCACCATTTTATAGATATAGAATCAAAGTACAGTGGAGAGTAAGTAATTTGTCACACAATTCACAAGTGGCAAAGCTAAACTCGGAAGCCAAGAAGTCTACATCCAGAGTCTGGACATTCATCTAGACTGTCTCTTTGAAAACCACAGGCTGACCATCTCAGAGATGGAAATTCAAAATTCTCAAATGTTAGCCAGACGTGGTGGTGCATGCCTGTAATCCTAGTACTTGGGAGGCTGAGACAGGAGGATCACAGGTTCATGGCCAGCCTTAGCAACTTAGCAAGGCCCTCCACAACTCAGTGAGACCCTGTTTCAAAAACCAAAAATATATGTAATAGGACTGGGGAGTGTAGATTGGAGGTAGAATGCCCTTGGGTTAAATCCCCAGCACCACCACCAAAAAAAAAAAGTATCAACTATATTGTATGTATGTAAGGAACTTTAAGAAAAGGTTAATACCCCCTTCTTATTTGCTGAGTCAGAATCTTGGTGGGTGGTACCGAGAATCCATTTTCTCAAAGTTCACCTGATGACCCTAAGGAAAACCAAGCAGAGGCAGCACTGACCTATCCCCCATCCGATGTTATCCCCTCTTCTGTGACCTCACCCCATGTGTGCTCAGATCCCTCCAAGAATGGGGCTCCCCAGGCCCGAGCTACCTGGATTAGAAGTGTTCCCTTATCATGCTCACGTCTGTTTCCCTGAAACTATCATCCATTGGCCCCAATTTTACACCAAGAAACCCCATTGAACCCACCTGATCCCCATGAGCACCCGGTCCCTGTGTCCCACCTCCCAAGGCATGCCAGCCCTTCTCCCTGTCTTGGTCAGCCACTGTGTACCCCCAAGTCCTCTCCTCTTCAGGCTAGCTCTAGTTCCTCAAACTGTTCCTTCTAGGACAAAGTGCTGAAAAGTCTTTTCACCAAGCTGGTCTCCATGACCTGAATGGATTCTTGGTTATCTCTCCCTTTTCAAAAGTGAAGCGGCAAGAAATTAATTCAAGGCTCTAGAAGTATAATTTAAATTCTTTCTTTGGGCCTCAGGAACCCATCTTACTTACTTGATAAGATTGCTATGAGAATAGCACAGAATAACACAAATAATAGAGCTTTGCAAAAGCATTGAACATTGCACAGTACGTGGCCATAATACCTACCTCTCTCAGATTCTTTTCCATTTTGCAAATGTCGTTTGTGTGTGTGTGTGTGTGTGTGTGTGTGTGTGTGTGTGTGGTACTGGGAATTGAACCCAGGGGCATTCTACCTCTGAGCTACACCCCCCGCCCTATTTTATTTTATTTTAACAGGATCTCATCAAGTTGTTGAGGGTCTTGCTAAATTGCTGAGGCTGGCCTTGAACCTGCAATCCTCCTGTCTCTGCCTCCCAAGTACTGGGATTATAGGCATGCTCTACCAAACCTGGCTTCCATTTTGCATATATCAATAAAGATCAAAATTCAAAGCAAAGTAACAAAATCTAGTTCCTTAACCAGGGGCCCCTCAGTTGGAATTCAAGATATCTGGATCTTGTTTCTAATTGGTTATGGACAAAATATTCCTTTGTAAGGCTCTCTATAGAAATAGGACAGCAAGCTTATCTTCTGGAAATCCAAGAACTCTAGTAAACTCCCATGACTTCAACAAGGTGTAGGAGCCCAGGGCCAGCCAGGGTGCAATGCCTTACCAGTCCTTCTGAGACACATTCTGGTTGTAAATGTGCCCACTGATGTTTCTATAAGGAGGACAGATGCATTTACACCGGATATCTTCAGAACTCTAGAAGAGAAAGCACATTTCAGGAAGGCAGAATCCCTGGCTGGGTTCAGATTTTAACAAGGATGCCAAGTTTTAGTTCCCTGTTCTATACAGTGACCATTATATATGCTCAAGTTCAGCAAGGACTGCTTCTGTAATAAGGATGCTACATCACGGGGTCCTCGAGACACAAACTGTCTAAGTGGAAAATGACACTCATAGAAAGCTGCTTAGGACTGCCATTCCCTAAAAGGGATGCTTGCAGGGGGATGTGTAACAGGCAAAGTGATAGTCCTCCACCCTGAGTCCCACACTTGGGTACACACTTCTGTCCAGTGGGCAGCCTCTTCCCCTAATCTCTTCTCCAACCTAGGTTAGGATTAAGGGAAAGAATAGGGCAGCAGTGAAAAAGGAAAAGAGGATCGTTCCCCTGGGATACCCAAGTAACCCCTTTGAAAGTTCTTCCCCTCTAGAATAGGTATCTCATATATTTTTACTCTAATCAGCATTTCCCTGGAGGGCATAGAAGCAAACCCTCAGACTCAATCTTACTTCAAAGCCTGGGAGATCTTCAGAATCTCAGATTCCATTGCCCCACCCAAACTCAGCTCAGGGTCCTCTACCCCTAAGAAATGGGAGCTACCTCAGGAGTCCATCACTTAAGAGAGTCCCCATCATAACAGAAACTTCCATCTGAACAGGACTTTACACTCCACAAGCATTTTTACAGGGTTATGTGACTTGATTCTCCTTAAGTAGATATATGACCACTACTATTTTACCCAGCACAGAGGAAAGTATGGGAGAACTTAGATAATTTCCCCAAAGAAACTTTCTTGCAGGAATCCCACCACGATCCTGTCTGATCCAGAACCTACACTATGTGCAGTGTCCTCCCCCACCCCACCCTTAAAGAGGCCTGCAGCTTGAGTCTGAGAGGGCACCCCAAATACAGTCCATAGGTGAGGAAGGGCTCCAGCAGCAGGACCTCCGGGGAAGCCCTGTAGGCGGGGTGGTAGTGCACGAGGTACCGCAGGCTCACCTCCCTCACCTTGTTGGCTTGAGCTGGGGGCACCAACAAACACCCGATCAAGGCCACCAAAGATAGGAGCTTCATGTTTATCAGGCTTGCTGAGCCAGCAAGACCCGACACCTGGGAAGAAAAAAAAAATATGGAGTCGAAGAAGCGCAAAGTGGCCACAGCAGAGCCAGCGAGCTCGGTCTCTTAACCGTCTTGCCAGGACAGCGGAATGGGGCTGGGGGCTGGGCTCCAGGATTCCCGGGCCTCCCAAATCCGGTCTCCAAAAGCGGCTTTCCCTCTTTCCCCAAGTCTCCGACTCTCCACTGGCCACCTGGTGTACTCAGTAGAGGGCACCTTCTGGGGATACGGCCGCCAGGAGCCACCAGATCCTGTGACAAGGCCCAGCTCTGACCCTCGAATCGCGTCCCACCGCCCTCCGCCATCTCCGCCTCCGCCGCCCCGCGGCTCCTCCCCGCTCAGGCCCGACAGGAACTCCAGGTGCAGAGTCTGGAAGCCCCAATCCGACAACGAAAGCCGTGCCCTCGGCGCTCAGAGATTTGGGGCGGGTATGGGACCCCCAGTGCCTCTACAACCCCCCGCACCCCTCCCCCAACGCCGCATCCACAAACCTGCAAGCCCGCCGCAGCCGCACCAGACCCAGATGGCCCCGCCCCCACCCAGTTTCTATTGGCTGCCGGAGCAGCCTCTCAGCCCAATCTCGCTATCGCCAAGGCAACAAGACCCGCCTTCGCCCTGGCTTGGAGGCTCCGGCTCTAGGGAGAGGCACGCATTTCTCAAACCCGACCAAGCAAGAAAAGGGAACGCCAGGCTTCCAAACTAGAAACCCGGGAAGGATCTGGCCTTTATGTAGCCTATGGAACCCCTCCCGCAGCGCTAGGCCCTTCCTTGTGTTATAATAATCGTCTTGCTGTTTTAAGAAGAAAGCACTTTATAAACTCTAAGCTAGTAACAACAGTAATGATAAAAAGAGATTAGGGGCTTTGTCCTCATTTAAAGTCTGGAAATGATTTTTAGGAATCTAAAGATGAGTCTTTGCTGCAGAGGACTTTCACGGCACTGCCTGTACCCCTACACACACAGACACACACCTGAGGGGAGAGGACGAGGGTGGCAATGAGGGGCCCCGGCTGCGCCTGCGGACAGTGCACACAACAGCCTGGTGCCTGGACCCCACCTCACATACAGGTTCTAGGCCTGGCAAATTGGGGCAAGGTGTGCAGGACAGGCTGCAGAGGTGGGGATGGGGTCCCAGGCAGCTGAGTCCTTTCCTCCTGACAACTGGAACGAGGCCACCTGGGCTTTGGTCCTGGCTCTGCCACTAAGCACTGTGTCAGCCTTGAAAAACCACCTCCCTTCTCTGGGCTTCAGTATCCTTAGTAGTAAAACGAGCTGTTTGGATTTTAAAAATCCCCGTTGTCTTTGATAGGTTGGGAACTCATGAAGCATGGATTAATATGGTCCAAACTTAGCCAGGCATGGTGGCACACACCATGTACTTAGGAGGCTGAGACAGGAGGATCGCAGGTTTGCAGCCAGCCTCAGCAACTTAGTGAGACCCTCAGCAACTTAAGGAGACCCTGTTTCAAAATAAAATATAAAAAGGGCTGGGGGTGTAGCTCGGAGGTAGAATGCTCCTGGGCTCAATCCCCAGTACAATAAGTAAATAAATAAATAAATAAATAAAATAAAATAAAATAAAATAATGGTCCAAACTTGACGAGCAATCATATGGTCAGAATGTAATTTAATATAGAAAGTGATGTGTCATAGAAGAGCTTCCACCCCTCCAAAACAAAACAAAAAAAAATTTAGCACCATTGTGCCAGGCACTGCACTGCATGCTGGGGATTTATCAGTAAACAAGACAGACCCTATCCATGCTGTCACGAAGCCTGAAGTTTATTGCAGGAAAAAGGACAAGTCAACAAACAATTACAATTCAGGGTGGTAAGAGCTTTGTCGGGGGAAGACTGTAGAGGCCCATGAGAAACCTAGACCAAGGGCCAGGGGAGACCCGGATGGTGGAGAGGAAGCTTTGAGGGTGGTCAGGGGCTACTTGAGCTGGGCCAGGGTGGTGGGCAGAATCATGCCTCATCTCCAAATATCCACGTCCTAATCCCTGGAACCTTGTGAGTATGGTATCTTATATAGCAAAAGGGACTTTGCAGATGTGATTAAATTAAGGTCCGTGGGGTAGGGAAAGTATCTTGTATTATTCAGGTGGACCCAATCTAATCAAAGGAGTCTTCTTCTGACTGTAGTCAGAGAGCAAAGTGACCACAGAAGCAGGGTCAGAGAGATGATTTGCTGCTGGCTTGGAAGATGGAAGGAGGAGACCACAAAACAAGGAATGTGGGTGACCCTAGAAGCTGGTAAAGGCAAGGAAATTGATTCTGCCTAGAACTCCTAGAAGCTCTGCACACACCGTGATTTTAGTTCAGTTTCACTTATGTCAGACTTGTAACCTATAGACCTATAAAAGCATAAATTGGTGTGGTTTTAAGCCACAAAGTTGGTGATAATTTGTTATATAGCAGCAACAGGAAACGAATGCAGCTGGGAAGGGTGGGTGAGATTTGGGACAGAATTCAGGAGCAGGGTGATGATGAGAAAGGCACGATGGTGGAGAAGGTGGAGAAAGTGCAAAGACAGCTCTGGGAAAATGCAGACAGGGAAAGAGCAAACAGCTCAGCTTGGCTTGAACCCAGGGCAAATGAACGGGAAGGGAGGCGAGAAGACAAACCAGAAACTCATGACATCAGAGTCAGGATGTGAGCCAGGGAAGGTGAGCAGGAGCCCCAGCTCTGAGCTCACTGACAGGTGGGGACCAGGTAACCTCAGGAATGTGCTCGCTCCAGCAGGGAGGTGGAATGAAGCTCTGGGAACATTCTGCTCCCCTCTGAGGACTAATAGTCTTAATTCTGCCCCCATGCTCTCTACTCCCAAGTTTGGAGTTCTAGGACTGAAGCTAGAACCCACTCCCTTGCTTTCCTGTCTTGTACTTGCTTTTACTCCAACAATCCTAACTTCCACCTTATAAAGCCAGGTCTTGGTATTTATGTCAGAGCTAAAAGTTTGGGTCTTTCTTCACTCCCCATCCCCACTCTCGATCCTCCTGGACATTTGTCATCACCCCCAAACTGTGCCTGCACTCCCTGGCATCAGCTATATGCCCCTGCTTTCCCTCTGATCCCCACCAAAGCTTATCTATCCAGTGTCCCATAGCTTCACACTCGTATAGGATGAATTTCCTAATTTTCCCATCAGTAACCATGCCTTAGCTGTTCTAAAGAATCATCCAACTAACAGAGAATAAAGCCCAAGTGGTAGAATTCAGTCGCTTGTAAGATGCTCAAAGGAGCAATAATTTGGGATACAGAGGAGCCTTTGGTCCACCTGTTATAGAAAGTTGCCACTCTGCCCACACATGCTAGGTCGGGTGCCTGGGGATATCCTTGAAATGGCCTGGGCATTATCCTCAGATACCCTGAGTATATCTCGCTCTGACCAGAGCAGGATTTCTCAGGCATCAGGGAAATGGGGGCCCTGAGCTAAGTCAGCAGGGCCTGTGGCACATTCTTCTTGCCCAGGGCCTCCAAACTTGCAGACACACTGAGCTCCCCAAACCAACCGACTAAAGCCATACTCAACCAAAGAATAATTACACTTTAATTAGACAAAGCTTGGAATAAAAACATCAATCTACCCAACATTTGATAAATGACATAAAGTCTCCCCAGTCTACTCTGTATATATAGACATACAGGTGTGTGTAACACACACCACATATTTAAATTTAAACACTGGACTCGTGCTACGCCGGGCATCCTTCCAGCAGTTTTTTACTAGGTTACTAGGCACCGTGGTGCACGTGGTCTCAGGTACGGAGTGTTCCTCGCCCTCTATTTTATTTCTCTTGGCTCAGCTCCTATTTCTGCATGTACGCTTATGGGTGCAGACTTCATGGTGCTGCATAAATGTAGGATAAGAGCTCACTTTTGGGTTTCGATTTTCTTAACCATGTCAAATATCTTGGGCTTTTTGTTTATTTTTCAGCTCACAGTAGTAACTTGTAGTAAGTCCCTAGGACCAAAATTCACAGCATCTGAGTTCTAATTTGAACTACTCCTGTCAGATCACTAGCCTACCGGGCCTCAGTTTCCCTCTAAAGAGATTTGTTTAGAATAGCAGTTTTTTTTAGTTTTTAGGTTTAACATCCTTTTACACTCTTAAAAGTTATTGAGGACACCAAAGAAATTTCAATTTGATGGATCCTATCTAACTATACTTGTACTATTAAAAGTGAAAAAAATTAAACTATTCATTTAAGAATAACAGTAAAGCTGGGTGTGGTGGCACATGCCTGTAATCCTAGTACTTGGGAGACTGAGAGAGGAGGATGGCAGGTTGGAACCAGCCTCAGCAACTTAGCAAGACCCTCAGCAACTTAGTGAGACCCTGTTTCAAAATAAAAAATAATATCGGGCTGGGGGTGTGGCGTGGAGGTTGAACCCACCTGGGTTCAATCCCTAGTACCACACACATAAAAAAAAAACCCAAAAAACAATAAAAATAATAATAAACCTATTGCATGCATAGACATCTTTTGGTGAAAATAAAAACTTGTATTTTTGGAACAAAAAATTGGATGACAAGAGTGGCATTGACTTACATTTTTTTTTTTGTAAATTCCCTTAATGTCTGGTTGAATAGAAGACAACTTGATTCTCATATCTGCTCCTGCATTCAATAGGCTGCGATACCACATGTTATTTAAGCTTTGAAAAACTCCACTGTGTGCTCATAGGAGAAGGAGAGTGAAAAGCAAAAAATTTCTTAGTATTGCTAGGAAAATAGTTTGACCTCGTGATTTCCCTGAGTCTTGGGGTCCCATGAGGGTCCTCAGACCACATTTCATAAACTACTAGTTTTTTTTTAGTTTGTTTTTGTACTGGGGATTGAACCCAGGGATGTTCTACCTCCGAGCTACACCCCAGCCCATTTTATTTTTTTATTTTCAAATACAGACTCAGTAAGTTGTTGAGGGTCTTGCTAGGTTGCTGAGGCTGGCTTCAAACTTATGATCTTCCTGTCTCAGCCTTGAAAGTATTGGGACTAAGAGAACTTCGGGATGCTAAAATTTTGGCCTCTAGATAAGCTTCATTTGGCTGAAAGTTAAATAGAATATTAGTAATTATACTAATGGTTATATATATTTGTTGAATGAGCAACAATTAATAATAATAATTATGTATTGAACACCTGTGACATGCCAGGAACTTTGAAAAATACAATAAGTGTGTGGTATTGGTGGAGATACAGATACTTACATCAGTGGAACAGAACAGAGAGCCCAGAGATAGAAGCACATAAAAACATTAAACTGATTTTTATTTATTTTTTTATTGTAGTTAAACTGATTTTTAACAAAAGTACAGAAGCATCATAAAGGAGGAAAGATAGCCTTTTCAACAAATGCTTCTGGAGCTCTTGGTCATCCACTGTAAGAGGATAAAAAGAAAATATTTTCAAACTGCATGTCCTACAAAAGGCTAGTATTTAGAATATATAAACAACTTTCCAATACTCGATGGTAAAAATGAATCCAATTAGAAAATGGACAAATGGACAGACTGTTCACAGGAGAGAATATACAAATGGCAATTTGCACATGAAAAGATGCTCTAGTCACCAGCCATTAGGGAAATTAAACCACAATGACACAGCACTACACACATATCAGAAGGACTAAAACAGAAAAGAATAGTGACAGCACCAAGTATCAGTGACTATGTGAAGAAACTAGATTGTTTCTACACTGCTGGTGGGATGGAAAACAGTTTGGCAGTTTCTTTAAAAAACTAAACCTGGAACTACCATGCAACTCTAGGCAATTATTTTCCAGGACATTTAGCCTAGAGAAATGAAGATGTGTTCACACACAAACTGGTACATAAATGTTTGTAGTGGCTTTAATCAAAATTGCCCTCAACTGGAAACAACCCAGATGTCCTCTAATGGGTGAATGGTTAAACAAACCAGTACATCCTATTGATACATACAACAACCTTGATGAATCTCCAGAGAATCGTGTTGAGTAAAAAAGTCAGTTCTCAAAGGTTGCATATCATATATTTATATTTATATAACATTCTATTTTTGTGTGGGTGTGTGGAACTAGGGATTGAACCCAGGGGCATTCTACCTGTGAGCTACATCTTCAGCCCTATTTTATTTTTTATTTTGAAACAGGGTCTCACTAAGTTGCAGAGGGCCTCACTAAGCTGCTGAGGTTGGCCGTGAGCCTGTGGTCCTCCTGTCTCAGTCTCCCAAGTACTGGGATTACAAGTGTGTGCCACCATGCCTGGCTATATGACATTCTTGAAGTGGCAAAATTATAGAAATGGAGAACACATTAGTGGTTACCAGGTGTTAAGGAGAGGATGGGTTGGGAGGCAGGTAGATATGACTATAAAAGGACAAAGGAAGGGATCCTTGTAGTGATGGAAATGTTCTTTTTGTTTGTTGTTGTTGTTGTTTTTTGCAGTACTGACTAGTGAACTCAGGAGTGCTTGACCACTGAGTTACATCCCCAGCCCTTTTTATTTTTTATTTTTATACATGGCCTCGCTAAAGTACTCAGGCTGGCCTCAAACTTGTGGTCCTCCTGCCTTAGTCTCTTGAGCCACTGGGATTATAGGCATGTGTACTGTGCTCAGCTGAAATGTTCTATGTCTTGACTGTATCAATGTTAATATCCTGGTTATGATACCCTACTATTGTCTTGTAAGATGGTACGGGTGATCCTGTGTATCATTTTTATAACCACATGTGAATCTATAATTATTTCAAAATAAAAAAATGAATTTTTAAAAAGCCTAGCTGAGCCAGGTGTGGTGTCTTACGCCTGTAATCCCAGTACTTGAGAGGCTGAGACAGGAGGATCACAGGTGATGAGACCAGCCTCAGCAACTTAGTGAGTGAGACTCTCAGCAACCTAGTGAGACCCTGTTTCAAAACAAAACAACAACAACAAAAAATTGCCAGGCGTGGTGGCGCATGCTTGTAATCCCAGTACTTTGGGAGGCGGAGACCGGAGGATCCGGGTTCACGGCCAGCCTCAGCTCGCGCACGCGCTCTCTCTCTCTCTCCCTGTCTCTCTCTCTCTCTCTACTTAGTGAGGCCCTCCGCAACTTCGTGAGACCCGGTCTCAAAATAAAGTATAAAAAATAGGGCCGGGGGCGTACCGCGGAGGTAGAACGCCCCTGCGTTCAATCCCCGGT